>JAQZBX010014010.1:14397-39579 GCA_029593785.1 Cabassous unicinctus | reverse complement strand
CTAATTCTCAGTTGAGCAGGTACAAAAGGGCGGGGTAACAGACTGGGGCCTTTTTTTTTTTTTTCCCTTTCATTCTTATTTCTTGAAACTTGGTTACTATCACTTGTATTTGGGCAATAGGATGTCCAGGGTCGTTCAAGCACGGCGGCGTGAAGGGTCGGGTTATAGAGCACGCAGTTTCTTATCTCAGGGGCTTCCCTAACTCCAAGGTTTTTCTCCTTTGCAGAGAAGTCCTGAACTTTCTTTCGAATTTCTGCTCTTTCACCATATCTTTCATCTGTTCTTTCTTGCTTCTCCTTTCTCTCTGTTTTCGTATTCTCTCTTCTGCCAGTCTAACATCCCCGGCACCCCCAATCTCTCTGATAAGAATTCTCAAAGGTTATTTGTTTCGTGTCTACCAAGTATACCCCCTGTGACAAGGCAGGGACAGCCATCGGTGCACAGACAGAGAAGGAACAAAGTAGTTTGTAGTTTCTGCAGCTTTCTAGTTGGGGGGGGGGAGGGGAGGTCAAAAATAGGTTGACACTCGGTTTAAAATGAAAGAACACGTTAAGAAGTTTCAAAGCTGCCAATAAAACCTTTTAAGTGGCTTGTGATTCAGTGCCTGGAGTTGCGGCGATGGCATTGGTAAATGACTCTAATGCCCAAAGAAAAATATTACAAATGCCGCTGTCTCGGCCACCAATCGGGCGCCGCTCTCCAGCGCGGGCGGTGGCTCCTCACTGGCGCGGAGGGCACCAGCATTTGCATGATAAATTGACCAGACTGGCGGCAGCCAATGAAATATTCAAATTAGACCAGGGGTTAGGGGTGGAGTCCCCTGGGCTCCCCCTTTGCGCACGCGGCGGGAGCTCGCGGTACCACCTCTCCCTCTGCGCCCTCTAGAGGCCGCACACTGCGTGCGGCCGCTCCGGCCCCAGGGACCGCGCACTCAGAGTGGGTGGCGGGCTCGGGGCGCTGAGGCCCCGGAGGCGGCCCTCCGGGATGGCCTAGTAGATTAGGGGTGCCGCACGGTCCCCGCAGGCGTCTTGCGCTTGGACGCGTAACAGGGGCGGGTGGTGACTCCAAGGAAGGGTTTAGGAAGCGCTCTAGTCCCTTTGCCTCCACCTCCTTTCCTTTAGGTTCCTCTAGCCAACCTGGCATTTAGGTTAAAACAGTGCGTTTGCTCTGTTAACAGAGCTTCAAGACAAGATCCTTGCCCATCCCAGACTACTACCACCCTCCTCCCAAAGCTTTTCCTATATAGAAATTCTGGAACAGACATGGGGTCAATCCACTTTTTCTCCGGCAGAGCGTTGGGCGCCCGCGCAGACGCCGTGGCCCAGAGCGCTGGGGCTGGAACTACGTTGGGGCGCTTCGTGCCTGCGTCCCGCCAGGGAGTTGCAAAGCTTGGCTAGTCTGTATGAGCTTCACTCCTGGGAAGGACTACCAGGCGGTGCCGGTATGTCCACCCTAAACCTAGGCACTCGAAACTTCTGGGAAAACGCGTCGTGGAGGAAGCATCTCCTCTGGGCGGGTGCTTTCGTAAATGTGCAAAGGAGTGCAAAGAGGGACGTGTGAACACCGTCGGTCGACGTGTAGATGCCCAGCCAGGATGGTTCTGCGTGGGGCCGCGTCCGGGGCGTGTAGCAGCGGACGCAGCTAGATTCCGCGGGATCCCGGCGAGCTGGCCGCCTGGCCTGGTTCTTGTGGCGCCTCCACGAGGTCCGCGCCAAGCGCGAACTTTTGTGCAGGGCCCTGGGTTGGCCTCAGCCAAGGACCAGAGGATCCAGGGCCATTTCTAGTCTCCGGGACCGCCGAATCCTTGCTGGGGATCCCTTGGCATCCCGCAGGCTTATTGTTAAAACACAGCGTGTTTAGAAGTGCAGTTGTCTTTCTCTGCTGTGAAGTGGCGACGGTGTTCTCCTTTCTCCATCTTAGCAGGGCTGAGGGACGGCTGTGGCTTGATCCCCACCCCTCCTCTCAGCCAAAAGTGTCTGCCCCACTGTAGAGGACATCTGGACACCCCTCCTCTGAACATACCTAACCTGGGGGGCAGGGCCCTCTCAGACCCAAACCCCTGGCTGGCTCTCTGTAGATACTCACAGCCAAAATAGTAGATACTAAATTCAGATTTGAGAGAGTTGAATCTTGACTTTCCATCCCCATACTTGTATTATCAATAGGTTAAAGGCATTGACCAGTTAAGGAGGTTAATTAATATGCATGGTTTTGAGTCATTTACGGTTTTTAGGAGTCTTGACTGCATGAAAGAGCTCTGCCTGAGACCTGATGAGTATGCACCTGGACAATAGTGCATACCAAAGAGGCCTCCAGCTTTCCCAGAGACTCCCCAATCCCAGTTGACTTGGGTGCCCAAGGACAGAATCTTCTCTAGGAGAAGACCTGCAGCCTCAGAAGCAGCAGGTCCCTGAGAGAGCAGGCCTGACCCCCCTGACCCGCTCCTACAATACAGGATAGAGAGACCTCCCTGGTCCACCCACACACCCTCCTTCCCCCTCCTCACGCCTCACCTGTTGGCCAGGAGCAAGGAGACATGGCAATGGGCCAGAGTCATCCTCCAACAGTGATATCTGTCAGGAAGTCACTCCTGCCTCGAATGTCCAGAAATGCAAGGAGCTCTCTCTTGAGGGTGTACCTATCTGAGGCATGTTGAAAGACAAGAAGGTAGGCAGTCAGGGTGGGGAGGTAGAAGGCTGGATATCTGTTTCAGGACCCAATACCCCCTCTGCTGAATACAGAGAATGAATGAGGTAATAAAGAATGAATGAAGGAACGATGGAGTGAAACAGCAACAATTTATCTTTGGATATAAATATCTGTAAGCAGTGTACAAGGATGGAGCCTGCAGAGGATCTGCTCTGCATGTGCATGCATGTACACGTGTGTGCACGTGTGCAGCAGTTTATTGCAGGTGAATGCAGGCAGTGAGCATGGCAATGGACAGCCTGGACCTGGAGTTCCTAACTCGCCAAGCAATCTTGAGCTGGTTGCCCCCACTCACTGAGCCTCCTTTCTTTCATCTCTACAACTGCTCTCTCCATCTTACATACATAGTAAGGGCTCATTGGAGGAAAATTTGATCAAAGTTGGAGATGTGCTCAGAAATCCTTGTTTTTTTTTTTTATTACATGCTGGGAACTTTCAGAGTCAGACCCAAGTTTGTAAGAGGTGCTGGAGTTGCTGGGTGACTATGGGCAAGTCACTTCCAAGTTTCATCTAATTCAGCAGTAAAGCAGAACAGTGGAAACTATTTTTCCCAGGGCACCTGTGCAGCTTAATGGGGACGATGTATATTCGTGCCCCAGAAAAGCCAGTAGTGGTCCAAACTGTGGTGACCCCCTCAAGCTTCCAATGTGAGGAGGGTAGCCCCAGGATCAGGCCTCCCTGTGCCAATGGCTTGTAATGGGATGAGGCCCAATGCACCCCAGGAAGCAAGTAAGTACTGGGAATGGGGCAATGGAAAGAAAGGGGAAGAGCTGCTGAAAGCAGGGCACAGGCCCCCTGACTTCCTGGGAAGAGTGGGCATTTGCAGGGCTAATCAGGTGGCTTCCTCCAGGCCTCTCTGTGAGCTCATTAGAGGCAGGGGTATGGTGAGGAGCTTCACTGATATTTCTATTCTCCCCGTCACTGGAATTTGCACCATCCAGGTCAGATGGAAAACGGAAGCCGGGAAAATCTGACACTTTCATTGATTTGCTCTCTTTGCCATTGCTACTACTCATGAGAGGGAGAAATGTGACTTCAAAATTGCAATTAGGAACCAGCCTGCTAAGGCTTCCTTTCGTGAGCTCTCGTGCTGCGCCTATCACAGGCCCAACTCATCTCGCTTCCTAAGGAGGCGCGTTCATTCATGGCTTCGTGCAGAAGCAGGGTATGCAAATATGTCCCCACAGTAGTGCTCAGAAATGCCGTCCTGCACTTGCCTCTAATTTTTGGTCAGGTCTCTGAAAGGATGGCAAATTCCCTAATGTTTTAAAAGTATTAACTTCCTTTCAAACATTCTTTAACCTTTAATGTTTTGTAACTTGATGAAAAGGTCATTTTGTTCTGAGGATGCAGCTGTTCCATAATTGTTCGGCTATCAGGGTGAATTCCATCCAAATCCTGGATTCTTTAATGGGATCCAAACCACACCCACACACATACACCCACACACATGCCTGCACAAAATAGATGGATATTTCCCTATATCCATCTATATGTATGTACATGGAGTTACACCTCTATATTTGCATATTTGTATCTGTGTACTCACAGGGACTTGGATTTGGACTAACATCTCTAACATTCTCACAGAATGACTTCTGTACAGGAAATCTCTCTTTCTCTCTCTCTCTCTCTCTCTCTCTCTCTCTCTCTCTCTCTCTCTCTCTCTCTCTCTCTCTCACTATATATATATATACCTTATTTTTTTGAATAGCCAGTTTTTCCTAAACATTTGATGTTATCATTTATTATGCACTGCACATGTTCCTGATTTCTTAAAGAAGGGTTTTGTCAACTTCCAATGTAATATTTCACTGCTGTTCCTACGATAAATTCCTCCAGAAACCTGAGAGAGTTGAGATGTTTCTCTGTCTATCTTCTTACTCTGTGTCAGCTTAACTATCACTGGCTCTAGTGGCCTCTGTGCCCGCCCCCCTACACACACACTTGTCCCTTTCTAAGCAGATGTATTCTTGGAAACAGATGTCTGAGCATGTTAGATTCATAGTTAAAATTAATAGGCTCAAATAAGGGGATGAAGGAATTTTCTACAAGGAAATGGCATGCAGTTTCTGCCTGAACCCTGCAATATCCATATTCCTTACACAACAGACTCTGGGTGTTTTCTTCTGGGTTTCTGGCTCGGATGATTTTGTTTTCAAAATGAGAGCTCTCCAGGCAAATAAGGAGCTCCCCTTGAGTCTTTGTAGACACATGGAAGACACAAATCTGATCAAAACTGTAATAAATCAGGAAGGGCACTCTATAAGATGAACACTCATTAAAGTTGAGAGAAAACTGATACTTTTAAAAGGATGCAACTTTTACTGAAAAGCATAGGCCTTCAAAGTTCTTGGCTGGGATAAATGGCAAGGCTGTGAAGCAAAGCTTGTGATAGAACCATTGGGATAGGCTCTCTCTGGAATAAAATTCCCCAGAATTCATCACCCAGAGTCATCCATTCCACATTCCTGGCTCCCGGTTGGTTTTCTGCATTTCCCTGGGATCTAATTTGTGACTTCTTATGTGTGTGTGTGTATTAGAGAGAGATCAAAAATGCAGAAGAATGCGTAAATCGTATGTGTGTGGTTTAAGTAATGCTTATAAGGCAAACAGCTGTACAGCCACCACTCAATCCCCAGAAGCCCTCTGCCACCTCCCAATTACAGTCCCCTCTCCTGGAGGCCACCACTCTCCTGACTTTTAGAATAATCATGCTCTTGCTTTGACTTGTAGTTTTAACACTTAGATGTGTGCCTCCGTGGCTGGTTTTTAACTTTATCAACATGAAATCCTACTTGAATGGATTATTTTGCATCTGGCATAAGGCTTTTTCACTCAGCATTATGTTTGCAAGATTCGGCCATGTGGATGTGTGTAGTTGGTTCACTTTCAAAGATGTAGACTATGACTACATTGCAGTTTTTTCTCATGTTGATAGGCATTTAGGTTCCCACCCCCCATTTTCAACAATTATGAAAATACTACTGTGAACATGCATGTCCATGTGTCACCGTGCACAAGTGGAAGAACTTCTCTATCCTACATAACTACGAGTGTGAATGCTTGGTCACAGAGGATGTATACCAACTTTCATCTGCTTTCCAAAGTTGCCGCCAATCTTCCCTCCCACAAGCAATTTTTAAAAGTTCCCGTTGTTCTACACCTTTGTCTACATGTGGTGGTGGTAGCTTCTCTCTCTCTCCCTTTCCCTCTCTAAAGTTTTCTCATCTTCTGGTGGTGGTTGGTATCTCACAGTGGCTAACTTGCTTTTTCATGACCACCAACAAGGTGGAGCACCTTTCCATATGCCTGTAGTCATTTGGATTTCCTTCTTTGCATGGTGCCTGTTCAACTCCTTCCCCATTTTCCATTGGATATATATTTTCCATATTGTCTTTGTAAAAGTTCTTGATTGCCCGGTTTGTTTCAAGTTGCTTTGGGACTGTGGGTCAGATCAGAAATGCCCCAGTGAGGTCCCCAATGTGGTATTTGCTAGGATGGTTTAGTCTGCAAATAGTACAATGCCCGACTCATCTGGGCTAAAGGAACTTGGCTATGAGGGGTAGAGCCTGGCTCAGTGATATCAACAGGAACCCAGGTGCTCACTGCCCTCTGACTCTCACCTCAACGGCTTTTTATCTCATGGTTTCGGGAGGGTCACATGTGGCAAGAGGAACTCCTTGCTTTGTCCACTTCTAAAAGGGAAGAGAAAAAGAAAGAAAAGTGTTGCACTGCACCATTTCATCTAAGTCCTTCCCTCTCGTCTTCAGGACCCACCTCTGTGGGCAGTAGCTGTCACTGAGCTTCTAGAATAAAATGAATATTGGGATTCAACTTCAAACAACCACCATCCTGACTGTCTAGCCTGCGGGGGGTGAGGGTGGGGGTTAAATTTATTTTTTTATCATTTGCATAGAGTAAGATTCATTCTTTTCTGCAGTTTGATGAATTTTGACAAATGCATGGAGTTATATAACCACCACCATGAAGACTATGAATATTCAGAATAATTCCATCAACGCCCCCCCTGCCAAACTTTCTGGGCTGGCCTTTGAGGTCAGCTGTCCCCACACCCTTGACCCCACCCCACCCCACTGCTCCACCAGGAACCTCTGAACCACTGCCCTTCATCACTATAGTTTTGTCTTTTCCAGGACATAATATAAAGGGAATTCTACAATGTGTAACCTCTTGAGTTTGGCTTCTTTCACTCAGTACAAGGCATATGAGATCTTTCCATGCCTTTGAATTAATAGTTTCTTTTCACTGCTGAGTAGTATTCCACTGTATGGGGGTACCGCAGTTAGTTTAGCCATCCATCAGTTGAAGGACATTTGTCTTATTTCCAGTTTTTGGAGATTATGAATAATCATGCTACACAAGTATGCACATACAGCTTTTTTTGTGTATGAGCATGTTTTCATTTCTCTCAATAGCACAGGCTCTCAACAGCTAGGAGAGCAATTACTCTTTTCTGTGACAAACCTATGTTTAACTTTATCAGAAACTGCCATCTGTGACACCATGGCTGTAACACTTTGTAGTCCCACCAGCAATGAATGTGAGTCCCTCAGCTTGCTCCTCAAGAAGTGTTAATGGATGTAAAAGTGCTTTGTAAAGAGGGAAGTTCCCACAAAGCGGCAGGTGGGAGAGTTCAGAGAAAGAGGGTGTATCCGAACTCTCAACTCCTGTGACCTCCTGGGCAAGCTTTCTGAATGCAGACAGAAGACTTCCATTTCGAGATCCTTTGCTTCTGCAGAGAGGAGTCAAGTAAGCATCATTCCACCCATTTTGCAGGCCTCTCTGGGCTAAGCCAGTCTGACTTTATATAGGATTGAGAGCAAGATTCCGTAGCCATATGTTAATTCCTGAATTCACAAAGTAAAGGGAAGTATGGTCATTTGGAGCTTTGTCACCCTTTGTGGCAAGGACTAGGCAAAAGAGCATACCCAATACACGGCCAGAACGTCAGAGCTGGCAGGGACCTTAGCATCTCTGGCTTTGGAGGGGACAGCCTATTGCACACTCAGGCCTTGGAATCCCAGCCCAGTGCTCTTTTAACCATACTGGATTGCCCCCGGGGGGAGGCGCACCTTGTGTAGGTATGTGGCCTCCCAGAATGCAGGGCAGCGTCCACCAATGTGGGGTGGGGGGTGAGAGGACAGGGCAGGCTTATCCATCCATGGTGGTCCATAAACTGTAGCCCGAGAGTCTGTTTTCTGGCATGCACCCCCCAAGCGTTCGTTTCTTTTATTTCAGTGCCCGTTTCTGAGGCACCTTCACATTTCAAACGTCCTGAGAATATGTTTAATTAGAACTTGGCCATACAGCCTTTTAAAATAAAACAGAAGGGACCAGCTAATTATATCACTCAGCATTCTGTGGCAAACATATATATTTTTTTTAATAAAACACTTTCCTAACCAGAGTAATCCCTGGAGATGCAAATCCTCATTTATAAGAAGTTTCCCAAAGGGACTTAAAGAGAAGATGCCTTATAAAGAAAAGAGACAAAGAGAGTGGGGAAGCTTTTTCAAAGAGCTTTAAAAAGATACACTCGTTCTGAGGTTGAAATACAGATACTTTAAAGATGCAAATTTTTGCATCCGATGGCTTATAATTCTTTCCTGTATTTTTGATAATGTATTTCCCCCTTCCCACCCCCTTTTTAATTATTGCCACAAACGCCCCTATTTTGCATTCTGCTATTTTTCATAAGTATAATATTTAAATAAACAAGTGATTTTCAGAATGTGCTTCATCTCCTGCTGGTTCTCCTCCTTCACCTCCCTGTCTGAGTTACCCCCTCTCCGTTCATGTTTGGGGCCTAATGGGTATAGGGCAGTGTGTGGCACTGGGAAGAGGGTCATTTCCCCCGGTCTCTGCAGCCCCTGTGGGAGGTTTGCATTCATAAGGCTGACAGCCAGGTGGGTCATAAGAACAGTGGGGTTTGCTAACATTTGCTGGGGGCTCACTCCATGCCAGACAACACACTGCTGTGCAGGTCCCTTATTTAACCCTCACAGTACTGGCGAAAGGCAGGTCTGCACAGCCCATTGTGCAGATGAAGATGGTGAGACCTGGAGAGGTGAAGGAACGTGGGAAGGGTCTCATGCCTACTAGAAGTGTTAGAACTTGAATCAGAGCCCAGATCTTCCCAGAACTCAGCTCTGACCCTCCACATCACATGCCCAGGAACAGGACACTTAGGTTCAGAATCGGCAGGAAAGAGACAATGCACTCCAATTGGGATTAGTCCAGGAAGATTTCCTAAAGATGCTTTCGCCTGCAAAGGCGAAAGGAAAAGGGGAAGGAAAGTGCAAGAGAAAATGAAGAGAACTGGACGGAAAAGGGTGGAAATTGGTTCCCAGAGGCCAGAACAGGAGAGCTGTGTGGTCAGGGGCACAGTGAGATGAGCAGCAACTTTCAGGGGAGGGTCACAGCCAGCCCAAGGAGACCCACGGGGAGGTGGCAGACTCTGATCACCCCCTCACCTTCCTCACTCTTCTGCCTGGAAGCCCCTTGCTGTAAGCCCACCGGCAGCCAGAGAACAAAGATGGCGCACTGACATGGCCATCCTGGTCAGCCTCCCGGGACAGGGCACTGCACAAGGAGAGCTGTATGGGCTCTGCACAAGTTCAATGTCCCCTAGCAGATCACCCAGCTCTGTGCTACGAAGTGGAAGAAGAGAGACTACACCGGAGTCCCTGCTCAAGGATGTTAGAGTCTACGCAGCACTGCCGAGTGGATTCTTTGGCTAAGGGACTAAATGACTCGCCAGGCACAAGTTGTAAAGGATGCAGTTTCAGAGAGAAAGCCCGTGGCTACCTTGTGACTGCGTGTGCCTGAAGGGACACACCCCTGCACCTGCAGCCATTGACAATGCTCAGGCAAATGCCCCAGAGCAGCCCTTTTTTATGTGAGATAAGATGTGTATAATTCTATGTTATCAAATGCTTAGTAAATAAAATTCAGTTATCTATATAGTAATGATTATAGTATCTATTCAATTTTGTATTTTGAATATTTGTGCACTGTCATAGCATTTTGCCATGTTATAATAAATCTTTCGTAAACATAGTTTGATGGCTGCATAATATTCCACTGCATGCATGTAACAGTTTGTATTGCTATTCTTCTACTATTGAAATGTTTAGGTTATATCTTCCGCTTTTCATTAATATTATATAATGATATGATTAATGTGTATAAAGAATGTTTCCATGTTTCAGATTATTTCCTCAGGATAATGTCCCAGAAATAAAATCCTGGGTCAAAGGTATAAACATTTATTTAACTGTGAGCCCAGTGCCAGCTACAGAAGACACACAGCTTCAGTCATATAACTGCTATTGTTCAGTGGCAAGAATCCATGTTTAGACTCTCGCCCAATGACTAGCTCCACCAAGAACTTTCCCCTGGAATAGAGCTGTCTGATATGTACATCATGCAATGTCATTCTAAATTTTATTGTAGCCCTATTTGGAAAAGCAAAAGAAAGAGGCGAAATTAATTTTTACACATTTCATTTAACCACTGAGATCTAAACTATGATC
Organism: Cabassous unicinctus; assembly: GCA_029593785.1. Taxonomy (NCBI): domain Eukaryota; kingdom Metazoa; phylum Chordata; class Mammalia; order Cingulata; family Chlamyphoridae; genus Cabassous; species Cabassous unicinctus. The sequence goes on along the minus strand of JAQZBX010014010.1, from coordinate 29,311 downwards.
ATTTCAACCTGTAATCAACATGAAAATTACCGATGAGCTCTTTTACATTCCCTTTTCATGTTCGCCTTTGAAATGTGGGGTGTATTTTACACTCACAGCACATCACGATTTGGACCTGCCACATTTCAAGTACTTGTAGCTACATGTCTATCTGCCCTGTTGGCATCTTCAGTGCAGTCCCCAATCCAGCGTTTAATGCCCCCCAAAGCCCCTTGCTGGCCTTCTAGCCTGGCAGTGGCCCAAGCAGCCAGGTGTCACGTTGCTTGCACACCTGGGCCTGTTTACCTGTTGTCTTCCTTCCTGCCTTGGTGATAGCAGATCACAGACCACCCTCTCTATCCCAGTATGTTTTCAGCATTTGTTCACTCAGAAATATTTGCTGAGTACTTTCTAGATGCCGGCGACTGTGCCCAATCCTAGAGGAACAGGTGAACATGCAGACCTTCCTTGTGTGTAAGTCAGCTTTCTTATAAAACTTAGAATCTATTGGGGGAGTCAGAATTAAATAATCGCACAAGTCTGTCATTTCAAATGGCAATAAGTGCTATGGAGGAAGCATGTACTGGAAAAAAAAATGCTAACCCATGAGTCACAGATCCAGTGGCTGTTCCCTAGAGGAAGTTTAACAGAGTTGGGCCAAGGTGTGTTGGTTGATGCAACTGGCCAGAATTGGATAAAATCTCAAGACACCTTCTGCTCCCAAGAGAACATAATCTGCATTTGGGAAGTTTCTAGGAACAGCAGCTTACCAGTCTATGCCAGTGGCCCAGCTCATCTATTTGTGTTAATTCTCTCCAAGAAGACTTGAGATCAGACAGAACATTCTAGCAACAGTAAAGCAGAGGGCAACTTATTCATTCATTCATGCATGCATGCATCAATTCTAATCGAGTGCTCTGTGTTGGACCCTGCTCTAGGTATTCGGAAAGCAAGGCCAGCATTCTTTTTGGCCGGGCCATATTGCCAACTGGGCACACTTTCCCAGAGAAGATAACAATTTACAGAAGAAGAGGAAAAATCAATGCTAATAGAACTCCTTTTCTGATCCCTAAAATGACATTGTCCACAGGGGCGCTTGCTTTGAGCCTGTGGCTGTGCTGGGAAGCAAGAGCCCTGATGGACGCAATCTCGTGAGCTCCTCAAATCTGGGCAAATCAATAAATGAGAGGCAGGGATGAAGGCGCCTGGGTGGAGAGAGGCCGATTTAAGGGGCAAACTGCGCCATCCCTCTTCTACCCCTGAAACAAAACTGGGACCCTCCCTTCAGCCTGAAGTCCCTGGGGACAGGGTAATTTCAGCTGCATTTGATATAACCTATACATCACTGTCTTCTCGGCCAGCTCTCAAATTAAACTCTGACGTATAAAGTTAAACAAAAATGAGATAAAAATTGGCAGAGGTTGAAGAGGGTCAAAGTAGTCAAAACACAAGGTAGACTATTGCTCCTTTTGATTTATGTTATTCTGTAAACTTAGAAAAAAATAAAATTATAAATCTCCCTGAGACTTTTTCATTGAGAATGAGGCATTACTAATTTATTTTCAATAGACTCCTAGGTTTTTCAAGGAGGAGGAGTGCAGTATCTATTGTTTCTGGTGCAGATGCCACAGTTAGACTTAAAAAGTGGATTGTGATGATTTGAAAGCATCTTGTAAAATTAGGGTCAGCTCTAGGGGTGATGTCAGGTCCCAAACCTCAGGGGCTGCTCTGCAACTTTCTCTCATTTAATCCTCATAAACCTCTATAGGGGGAAAAGCACAGACTGTATTGTTTCCATTTGATAGTTAGGGAAACTGAGGTTTAAAGAAACTTCATGCCATCAGTAAATATTAGCCTGCCATGTAGGTGCTGGGGACCCAGAAGTAAATAAGATAAAGGCGCTCACTTCCACTGAGACAGAAAGGGACCGAGTAAACTGACTAAAAATACAGTATGATTATGGGTCGAATCAAATTACTATGAAAAAAATAAAGTAGGAGAAAGGAATAGAGAAAAGGAGGTGTGGAAAGCCAGTGGAGGGCTTTGTAGAGGGGAGCGATGTGATCAGAGCTGCATCTTTAAAAGATCACAAAGGCTCCTGTGTGCAGAATTAATTTAGAGGAGGAAGGGCAAGAGCAGGGAGACTAGTTAGTGGACTGTGGCATTCGTCCAGACAGGACATGGCTGTGGCATGGGCTAAGGTGGCGGCAGCAGTGCTGGGTGAAGAGTGAGGCTCTATTTTAAAGGTAAGGTGTCTGCCAAGGAGCACCGATTGCTTCCCCAGTGCTCTTGCCATAGCACAACACTACCTGCAGCTCTATCCTGACATCAGCCTTCCAGAATCACGTGTAGGCTGCCTCTCTGGGGGGAGTAAGGACCGAAGGCTTATCTGGGGAGATGAGACAGCACTGGCAGTAAGCAGAGGTTCCAGAGAGGAGGGCACTGGTCCTGGGGTGTGTGTGTGTGTGTGGTGTGCCAGTTGTGATACACACAAAATCCTTCGGTCTTATTTTTTACAATTTCCCCCATCTTTCCTTGAGCTCCTCTAGTGTGGATTTTGTCTCTGACACTCTACTGAAACCACCTTCCTCAAGCCCATCGTTGACTTCTACGTCACCTGCTTCATGATGGTCAGAGCTGTTCCGAGGCAGATGGACTAGATGTATGAGTTTCCTGACCCAGCAGTGTCTCAGTGGGTGCTTGACATCCACCTGCCTTGTCACTATGGAGTGGATTTCTGCACAGTTGCAACCTCTGGGGCCCAAGGTTTATGAGGTTTATGGGGATGTAAAGACCATCCTCTGATCTGTTTTCTGATACAACTGCAGCAGCTGCAGGTCCTACCTCATCTGATGGTAGGTTCAGGTGTGAGGGGGTCCTGGGCAGAGCTCAGCCCTGAGCCCAGAAGTCTTTTCTATCTGTAGAGCTGTGAGAGATCCTCTGGGTTGGGCCAAGCACCAGCCAAACTCAGCCCAAGTCTAACCAAGTTTTCGAGGGACAGCCTCTGAAAGTCCCTCTCTGTGCTGGTCTCTGGAGAGAGGACAGAGACTGGGGGAGCAGAAGAGCTGATTTATCAAAGTCATTCTCTTCTTGGAGACACAGCTAGACTGCACCTCTCATTCTCACTTGCTATTCAATGTGGCCACTTAGCTAAGTTCTCTCAAATGGATTGTGAGCAGAAGAGATGTTCTACCTCCAGATCCAGCTGATAAAAAGCATCCTGGGCACACTCCCCCATGCTCCTTCCTCATCCACTAGCTGGATGCAGGTGATGAGGAGGAACTAGGATAAGGTAGATCACAAATTAGAGGGATCCTGGGTCCCTGAATAAGCATGTGGAAATACACACCAACCAAGGCTACCATGTGAGCAAGAAATAAACATCTGCACTGAGCCGTTACTGTTGTGACTATTTGTTCTAGCAGCTGAGATTACTGTAAAGAATACAATTCCTGATCTCAGGGAGTTGGTGATCACATTAAAGAGACAAGGACTCAGTCATCCTATTCAGGAACAATGGTAGATAGTCTACAAGAGGAGGTAGGTTGTAAAGTTTGGGCCTCCAGTTCTGAAGACTTGACAGAAGGTCCCTGGGCATGTGGCTTTCTCATCTAAACCCTTTTGTGGAAAAATGGAGAGGAGTCAGCCTATGGGGAGGGATTTCTGGCAAGGAAAAAAGCAGAGTCAAGGGCTCACAGGTAGGGGTTGATGCAAACAAAGATGAGAACAGGCACATCAGTTCTCCTTGGAAGAGGAAAAAAGAAAATGGTCCCTAAACACCTAATAACTTTGGCTAACACAAGGCCGAGATAAGAATCAGAGTTCCATAGCTTCTCTCTGTGCCTTCTCCTCTGATTTAATGCACTCTGAAGTTCCCAGAAGAAGGGGCTCTGAGCCCGGATGTGTGGGGAATCGGTGTCTGGCTTTTCTCTCCTAGTGCCCCCTTCTCCAGAGTGGCACCCCGACCTGCCAGCTGTTCTTTAAGTGCTAAGTTATTTCAGAATCGAATGCTTAATTAAAACAGCAAGTGTGTCCAGCTTTCTCCAGAGGCCTGTGCCGACAGGAATCTGATCATGTTTCTGGGCTGAGGACTCTGAGGCTTTCAGCTGTCAGCTGAAATTCAGATGTGGTCTTTCCATTCCTAGCACTGACAAGTTCAACTTGGATCTGTCTTTTCCCTACTGGCTCTGGTTAGGAGCCAAGAAGCCTGGACCCTTCCAGTTTATAGCCAAGGACCCTGAGTCCTGTGAGTGGGGGTGGGGTAAAGGCCTTGCTCACCTCTCCTAACCTCCAGGAAGTGGCAGAACCTCAGAGGTGTACACCCTGGTGTACAGTGCTGCCTCGGGGACTATCACAGGTAAGCATGGTAGACCAGGCTTCTGAAAACTTGGCTTCTCATCCCAGTTTCCTATTTTTATTAGTGGTGCCACCTTGGCCCTAGCACACTCCTCTCCCCTCTCCCCATTCTTAAGTATTTGTTAAAATAACGTTCATTGTTGATTATGTAGATATTGTTCACTGTTGAGTCAAGTAGTGTACTAGAAATGTTTGAAAACGTCCATTCCCTTTTTGTTTCCCTGAAGTCAATAATCCATTCACTTCCGTTTGCTTTGGTTTTCTTTGTTCATATGATTACATTTTCCCACATGTGCCTACAACCTCTCAATATAATTTTCCACAAGGTCAAACATATCAGATAATCCATTGGTAGCAGTTTCTTCTTCTTCTTGGAGGCATCCCCTCTGTAGTCCTCTGCTGTTCCAATCTGGTTCTTTGCTTGGGTGTATACTCAGCTATAATCCGGGAATTTCCTTCGTTTCTTTCTACCATTGGATTCTGTGCTTCCTGCAATTTATGTCTGCCTCCCTCCCTCCCTCCCTCTCTCCTTCCCTGCCTTTTTCTCTCATTCTCCTTTCTGTCTCTCTCTTCCTTCCCCTTCCTTCCTCCCTTTCTTCCTTCCTTTCTCCTTTTGTTGGTGCATAACCCCTAGTAACTCCCTAATAATATAGTTGTCATATCTGGGTTTAGCTGGCAGAACAGAGAACTTTTTGTCCCATTTTCCCCTGGATAATCATCCCTCAAACAGACAAAAAATAAAACAAGAAGAATTCCAAACAGAAACACAAACTCCATTTTTTTATTAAATGAGCAGACAACCATAACCTGATACTGCAAAGGATGGAAAGTGGATGGAAGAGAGCACATGGAGTCTGATCTGCTGGGTGTCTTCAGAAGCTAATCTGCCAGGTGGAATGCCAAAGTAGCTCAGGAATCCACGACACCATACAGGGAAGGGATGGGGGAGGGAGTCGTGGTGCTGGTTGGACATTTCCGTGGGGAGCAGTTCAGCCCCTGGTCTCCAGCCCTACCCATGAGCCTGTGACTCCCTCCCTACCCTTTTAGAATTGGGATGATTCCCAGCCAAGGTCTGGGTAAGATGCATACCAAAACCAGGGGGATTTGAGGGGAAATATGTGGTTGAACATGGGACCCTAACTCCTTCTCCTGTCTGGCTCATAGGCAGAGGCAGGTACTAGTTGGAGGTCTTTATGCTGTTCATGTTCTATGAATGTTAACACATGATGGATTTTTGTAGCCACTACCACAGTCAAGATACAGAACAGTTCCATCACCCCCAAAACCTCCCTCGTGCTGTCCTTTGGAGTCATACCTTCCCTCCACCCTTGATTTCTGAAAGTCACTGATCTGTTCTCCATCACTATAGTGTTGTCTTTTCAAGAATGTCATGTAAATGAAATCATCTTGATTGTAACTTTTTGAGCCTGTGTCTTTCACGCAGCATTACGCCTTTGAGGTTCATCCAAATTGTTGTGTCTATCAGTAATCTCTCTCTGTTTTATTGCTAAGGAGTATTCCATTATATGGCTGTACCACAGCTTGTTTATCCATTCACACATTGATGGGCATTTGGGTGGGTTCCAGTTTTTGGTGATTATGAATAATGCTGCTATAAACGTGTGTACAAGTTTTTGTGTGAACCAAAGTGTTCATCTCTCTAGGGTAAACACTCAGGAGTAGGATTGCTATGCCACTTGGTAAAATGTTTGCTTAACTTTATAAGCAATGGCCAAAATATTTTCCAGAATGACTGTACCAATCTTCATTCCCACCAATAATGTATGAGAGTTCCCATTGCTAGACATCCATGTCAGCACTTGGTATTGTCAGTATTTTAATTTAGCCATTTAGTGGTATCTCAAAAATGGCTATACTTTTCATTTCCCTAATGACTAATTACATTGAACATTCCCCACATACTTATTTGCCATCCTTATAACCTCTTGCTGAAATGTCTAAGTCTTTTGCCCATTTTTTTAATTGGGTTGTTTTCTTATTTCTTTATATATTATGGATATATTATGGATGCAAATCATTTGTTAAATAAGTGTTTTGCAAATATCTTCTCCCAATCTATAGCTTGTCTTTCCATTTCTTTAAGAGGCCTTTATAGAGCAAAAGTTTTTATTGTAATGATGGAGGTCATCTTTAAACTTATTCCCATCCCCATTAAGATGCATGTATTGGGGATCTTTGGGGTGAAGTTCCCTGTTAGGCATTGGGCTTTCAAAGACTATTTGGACCTGGTATTTAGAGAACTATCTGATAAGGTCACAGCCCTTCTCCCAGGGAGAGGGGTGGGGGTGTCCATTTTAGACCCAGAGCCCTGAGAGGGCCTTGGGACGTCCCCAGTTTTTGCATTCTTCAACTCTCCTCAATTCCAAATGTATCCATTCGAATTAACCTCTGAGCATTCACGTCCTCCCCACTTTTGCATAAGCTGTTCTCTGCACTTAAGCATTGGCTTTCCTCCTCACTTAGGTAAATGTCCAACCTTCAAAACCTAGCTCAGATAACCCAAGACTGAAGGCTCTGGTGACCCAAATTTCTCTCTGTCTGTTGCATTCTTTTATAATGTCACTTTTCCTGCTCACCTGAGAGGGATTTGAGGATTAAACGATATGAAGCATATAGAAGTGTCCAGCACAGATTCTATTAGAAAATGTGTTTTCTGAGCAACTTGTTGCAAAAACAGACAAGTCCCCCAAACTCTAAGAGCCTATGGCTTTAAGGTTCCCTCCAATCCTGCTTTAGAAGCCAGGACCTAACAAAGGGCTCTTGGAGAGTCTGTTAATGAGAGCTCACTGGTGAATGTGTGGCCACCCTCAGGCAACACGTTGGCACTTTCCTTCTGGAAATTGCATCTTCAGCCAAAGGAGAGCAGCTAAAGGTGGAATTTCAGGCATCTCAGCCTGCCAGGAGGAGAGACTTCTGAGAAGGGGGTCTGTTCCCATTCCAATGTTCCTTCCTAAAAGGAAAGGACAGACCTGACTGTTAGTCCCTCAGAATGCCCTAGAATTCCTTTTCTAGAATGAGGACAAAGAACAGGCTGAGTTCTGGAGCCCTGTTTTGCAGCCCCTGTTGATTCCTAATAGGCAACAGCTGCCTCTGCGGTTTCTTCTAGGCAAGTGATTCATGTCTTTGCTCAGAAACGATAAGCAGAACAAATGTTTACTTAGACATATAACAGAGGGACAACTGGAAAACAGGACACTGGCAACTGGAAATATTTTGCTGCTATTTGATCCGTAACAATTAATCTGAATTCGTCATCTGGTGCTAACTGGCCAGGCCATCTTTGGGCTGGAGCCGCAGTGATGGAAGCAGCAGCTTGCCTTCCTGGAAGAGGAGTGCTGGTGGCAAAGGGGGACATGGAGAGGAAGCTCTAATGGTTTGTTCAAGGTGCTTCAGAGTGACGCTGACCTATCCGACCATGACTTTCCCCTGACCGTCTGCCTTATTTGATACCTGATGAAGTCCCCTAGCCTGGGAATATAGGGGCAACAGAGAAACGACAATTCTACCCGTAAGTGGCTGGAACCTCTGAGATTCATTGGCAACTCTCAGGCGTTCAGAAATTAAAAGAGACATTTGATAGGTTGGTGTTTGTGTATGCACATGGGCGAAAAGCTTATAAAACACCCACACCACCTTGCACCATGAATTTCGATCTTGGGACACTGATCCACATCTTGACTCATCCCAGAGAGACGCATGAACCTTGAATGTGGAACCTAAACCTGGAACTGCTGGGTAGGATTTCCAGCCTAATTATGTTTACATAATTTAAGATCTTGCATCCTGGTTTATGCATCTAGAGTATGTACTATACAGTCATCATCAAATGCATTATTTAGTAGATATATCATAAATATTTCTATAAGAAGGGAGAAAAGACAGATATATAATTTGATTTATTTTTTAACCAAAAAGAGAGGAATTCTACATTTTGTGGAAAACTCACCAGATCATCATTTGCAAAGAGTCAGGAGGAAAGAGCAAAGGGTTGAGCACTGGACCCAACTCCCTTCTGTCCCAGCGGCATCTCCAGTGTTGGGGACAATGACTCTGTAGAATCACCAGGAAGGTATGCCCCTCCAGGGCAGCCAGCACTGGGCCAAATCCTGAGGGGCTGTTTTCACAACAAACACGAGTAAGTCTGATTTAGCATGGGGAGTAGAAAAAGCCAACTCACAAATCAAGTTACTAAACCCCTAACTGCAAGCTTGTAAATGGAGTGACTGGCTCCCTCTCCTTGTGCACGCATCCTCCTGGGTGCTGGGGAAGTGAGGTGGGGCTGCCCAGCCTACCCATGGGTGACGTTCCTCATGAGAGTGACAACTGCTGGTTTTCATGGTGCGACCTGCTTTGCCTTCTTCTGCTGCTAACAGCACCCCTTCCATATTCTCAGCCCATGATTTTGGGTGGGAGTAGAACCCCCAGCCTCCCCACCCCTCACCTCTGCTGTTTCCAGTTCAAGGAAGAACGTGGAGTCCAGTTTGAATCGGTGGCATTTTCCTGTGCCCTGAGACAGAGTCTGGGATGGTCCCAGGGCCACTGAAGATGAGGGCACAACTTGAGCCAGAGTCTCCAGAGACAAGAGCAGCTTTCCTGCCAAGGTTGCTGAGAGGATGGTGTGAGCCCAGGGCCGCTGCTGGATATTTGTTTGCCCCAGCGTCCAGTCATGCTGTGAACTAAGTTTCGCTGACATGGTTGGATCCATTTGTGCCTAAAGCGAGACCTACCTTGAGACCTTTGAGTTAACCCCCCACCTCATCCATTTAGATGCTTTTTTGTTTGTTTTTTTCTTCTATTTCTGTTTGACACTTGCAACAGAGAGTGTCCCATTGCCTAGACAGAGCAAGAGGGCACACATGGAGTCCATGATGGGATTTGGTGAGACTTCCTGAGGGGACACAGCAGCGCCCTTCTGGAGCTTCCCTGAACATCCAGCCCCGCTCCCAGGGATGGGAAGGAGCTGTGTGGCTTCCTGAGGACAACTGCAGTGGACAGTTCCCATCACCACCAAGTTCTTCCCCCAGGCCCTCCACTTGCCTCCTTGGGCTGGTGGTGGTGGATCAGGAGCCCCATGCAGAGCTTCCTCTGTGTGCCAGGAGGCAGCCTGCATGGCAGTGGTTCTCCAGCAAAATGCCCCCCTGCCCCCACGCTGTGCCCACTGTGCAGCCTGGGGACCTCTAGCCAGTGCTCCCACGCTGTGTCCTTTTCACAGGCACACTCAGAACTGACCCAGCACAGAGGCGTGCTTGGAGGGTGCAATATGGGCTCCAGCGGTGTGGGTCACGGACAAGCCTCGAGGTGGCTAGGAAATGACTCCACTGCCCACTTGGAAACGGACAGCCTGATCCTTCCCAGGACCTGAAGTCCCTGTATAACCTTGGTCTCAAAGACTCTCCAGACCATCTCTTTTAAAAAAATTTTTTAGTTAGAGAAGTTGTAGGTTTTTCAGAAAAATCATGTAAAAAATAGAGTATTCCCATATACCCTCCATTGTTAACGCCTTGCATTAGTGTGGTAGCTTTGTTACAATTAATGAAAGAATATTATAATTGTACTATTAACTGTAGCCCATAGTTTACATTAGGGTGTATTTTCCCCATATACGACCCTATTATTAACACCTTGCATTAGTGTGGTACATTTGTTATAATTCATGAAAGAACATTTTTATAATTGTTCTATTACCTATAGTCCAATCATTTACAATAGGATTCACTGTGTTGTACAGTCCTATGTTTTATCTTTTAATATTTATTCTAGTAACACCTATATGACCTAAAATTTCCCCTTTTAACCACATTCACATATAAAATTCAGTGCTGTTAATTGCACTCACAGTGTTGTGCTACCATCACCACCAGCTATTTCCAAAACTTTATAATCAACCCATATAGAAATTCTGTACAATTTAAGCATCAACAGCTCATTCCCTACCCTCCAACCCAGCCCCTGGAAACATATATTCTGGATTCTGACTCTGAGTTTGCTTTTTCTAATTATTTCATACCATTGAGAACATACAATATATGTCCCTTTGTGTCTGGCTTATTTCACTCAACATACTGTCTGGACCACATCTTCCTCTCTTTTTGCATCAACATTCACTTTCCTTTCTGGAAAATGCTCTGCCCCCTTCCCTGGGTTAGGTCCTGCCCATCTCAGCTTGAATGTCGCTTCCTTAAGGAAGGCGTCCTTGTCCCCAGCCAGGCCAGACCACTCTGCTGTGAGTTTTATTATGTATGTATTTCATTTTTGCCTGCTTGGTGCTGTCGTTACATAGCACTTCGTGTTCTTCCTGACTGGGTGGCACTGATAGCCCCCAGCTGGCTTTATAGATGTTCCTGGGCATCTGATTACCTCCTGTCCTGCCACCTTGCTGCAGGACAGCCTGGATTTCCTTCTCAGCATCGAGCTCTGAGCACCGACCATGCTCCTGGTGAGCTCACGGTAATAAATGAATGTATTTGTCCAATGGTTCTTATATGCAATCTTCTCTTCCTTCATTTCTGTGAAGTCATGCCCCTCCTGCCCTCAAATATATAGCCACGACTCACATCATCCTAGCAGCCATTGCCAAATGACCTCAAAAGAAAAGGAGAAGGGAAAAAGAAGGGGACAGCTCAGGAATGACCCAGGGCAGGTGTGGTCAAAATGACTCAAGCAGAGGAAGTCTAGGTTTGGGTAGAGGTAATGTTGGGGACAGGTGTCAGAATTGCCAAGCTCTGTCCCTTGGGTGTCAGGGACAGCCTCAGGACCTCTTCCAACCAGCGAATTTGCTTTGAATCCCAAGATTCTGGCTGCAGTTGGAGTGTTCTGGCTGCAGTTTGGAGTGTTTGGGGCTGGCTCTTGGATGGTCAGGGTTTTGTCCACCTGATGCCTCATGGGCCTGGCAGAAGAAAAGATTCTGATGAGTTTGGTTCATACTGTGGAGAGGTGGTATAGATTTTATTAGGAGGGCTGAATATAAAATGGGTAGATAACATCATCAAGTTTGATAAAATGGGCAGATAACATTATCAAGTTTGAAGTGCCTGTGCCATAAATCTGCACTGAACATGTAGTCAGGTCTAACAATGTAGCTGGCATGAACAGCCAAGTGTGTGTGTGTGTGTGTGTGTGTGTGTGTGAGAGAGAGAGAGAGAGAGAGAGAGAGAGAGAGAGAGAGAGATCATTAAACATTTGGAATAACCACGTTTCATAGGCCTCTGACCTTGGCTTTGACTACATCTCTTGGGCAGGAGCAAGACCTCACCCCAAGGCTGAACCTCGAGAGCTAGTGCTCGGAGCGCCTGGAGGCTGGGCCAGAGGATGCCTTGCAGATCCCCCACCCACCACTCCAGCTCTCTTGGTTGTCTCTGCAGAAGCAAGCCAAGTCTTGCCTCCTCCCCACTGTGGCACTATATATCCCAAAAGGATTAATCCCGTTTTAGACCAGAAAAACGAGCCATTCCTGTGGATCCTTCTACTGCCCCAGGTTGTGTGTGTGTATATGGCGGGGGGGTTTTTGTTGGCCATTACACACCTGCCACATTTTTTAAACAATATTTGTTTACCCTTTTCTAATATATAAAGTAATACATATTCATAGTAGAAAACTTAGGAAATGAAAAAATATGTTTTTTAAATAGTGTCATCTGTAATCCCTCTCTTCAGAGAAAAAAACATTTGTATGTGTGCATCCAGTTTTTTAAACAACTATTTTGTTATAAAGCTGTGATCTTACCTTTTATTCATTTCCATATATTGCTTAACAATATATCAAGGGGGTATTTTTATGCCATTACTACTCTCTGAAAGCATCATTCTTTTTACTGCTTGCATACTATTCTACCATTTGGATATACTGCTATTGATTTAACCAGGCTGCCATCATTTGGGCATTTAGATTGTTTAAATTACTTTGCAACAAAAAGTAGATACAACTTTTGTATATAGATTTTTGAAAGTCTCTCCAATTATATGCTTAGGAAAATCTCAAGACCCTTGCTGGACCAATTGGATAAGTTTTCTCTCCTGCTTAGCCTGTTCAGCAGGTAGGATGCAAACCTGCAGCAGCTGGAGGTCATCTATGCTACCTTCTGGAGAACTGTGGTAGCTTGAGTTATGAGCCCCAGTTAAGTTATGTTCTTAATCTTATTTATTTATTTATTTATTTTTAGGTACCAGGGGCCGGAGATTGAACCCGGGACCTCGTATGTGGGAAGCCGTTGCTTACCTTGGAGTCAGCTCCCTTGAGTCTTTTTTGTTTGTTTGTTCTGCTTGTTGTTGTTGTTGTTGTTGTTTTTTAAAGAGGCACCAGAACCAAACCCGGGACCTCCCATGTGAGAAGCAGGCGCTCAATTGCTTGAGCCACATCTGCTCCCTGTTCTTCATGTCAATTTGCTTTCCTATGGGTGTAAATTTGTTGTAAACAGGACCTCTTAAAGATGTCATTTCTAGCTCATGGTGGCCATCTGAAGCAGGAGGTGCCTTCATCCGGATTACTGGAGGCTGTGCCGAGAGATGAGACCAGAAGTCAGAGTCGGAGAAGGCCACAGCACGAACCCAGAGGAGAGTGGAGAGGACATGGTCATGTGATGGGAAAGCCAGCGAACCCTAAACGTAGCCGCAACCCCACACCAGAACACCACAGTCCTTTGGAAGAAAGCAAGCCTTGTCAATATCTAGATTTTGGACTTCTTCTAGCCTCAAAACCATGAGACACTACGTTCCCATTATTTGAGTGATCCCATTGTGTAGTATTTGCCATAACAACCTGGCAAACTAAAACAAGAATAAAGCTAATGGGAAATCAGAGAGAAGGCATGGGGAAGACAGCTGCCTGGTGATGTCATTTGAATCCCTGGATCCAGCTGTCCCTGGACCTGTCAGCCCCTTTGTCCACCAATACATTTTACTTGATCCAGTTTCAGCTGGGTGCCTTTCACTGACCACCAAAGCCCATGGCAAACACAGGGGATGAAATGGACACTCTCAGAGCTGGAAGGGGATGCCATCAACGGGTCTGGTGCCTGAACTTCTTCTACGCCAGGAGGCCATCGAGTCTCTGATTGGAATCTTTCTGTGGTTCTTTGAGGCTCACTACTTTTGAAGGCAGCCAGTGTCCTTGCTGAAAGCTCTGAATGTTAGAAAGTTCTTTCTCATATCAGCTAAAATAGATTTTCCTGTACCTTTTACTCACTGATGAAGGGTAGAGAATGCAAGCATTTTTACTGAGGGCAAGCAGTGCTAATAACTGCCCCCACTCTGTCGGTGATGGCTGGAGTTCACCCATGCTTCCAGGGTGCAGTGCTGGCACCTCATTCTACCTCCAGAACGTACAGCTAAAGCACCAAGTTAATACTTGAAGCAGCTTCAACTTCCAGACCTCTCATTCCAGTTTCCCCTCATTCTGAGTGGGCTGTGAGAGAGGGCTTGTTCAGCACAAAGCTGCCTTACCCACATGTTAGCAAATGTCTGTGGAGTCTTTAAAGTGGTTTCTATCATAATAAAAAAAAATTTAACTTATAACCCCCGAAAGAGATAGGCATGGGAGTCTTTATAAAGCACACAAATCCAGATGAGCATAATTTGAAAGTAATTTGAATTGTAATGAGTATTTTAATGTAAACAGGAGGAGGAAAAACTTGCTGGGAGTTCTGATTTGTATATACACCCAGATATAGGTCTTTTGATGGAAATATTCAAGTGGCAAGGGAGTCCAAGATGGCTCAGACATCAGTGGCATGAAGGAGAGAGAAAGGGTCCTTTCTGTGGCTGGAGGGTAAGGGATATATCAGATGGCCCATGGTCACTGTAGGTCTAGCCCCTAAATGGAAAGCACTGACAAGTCATGGCTGGAGAGCAGGGGCTTGTTCTTAGAATGACTTATAGAAAGGCGAACTGGAAGGACTCAGAGGAGGAGGGAAGTACAGAGGTTCCCAAGCATCAGGCTTTTGATGGCCACTTTCCACGTAACATATGCACTTTTATGTAACTAATGTATTTGTTCACATTTTTTCATTCTTTATACTCACATGCATTTATTTGAAAGGAACCTTTGTATCATTACCACAGATGCAAAGCCATGGTCACTTGCCTTGAAGAGAATGAAAGTAAGACAACATTATTAAATGCTAGCCAAATACACACACACACACACACACACACACACACACACACACACATATATATATATATATTTTTTTTGCTTACCCAGGGCTCTGAACCTTAGGTCTGTTCCTTATTTTGTTGCAAAAAATGAGCAAATGTGAGAAAGATGTTAATGACATCCAAGCTGATTCACCTTGATGTAATCCAAGGGACAGAAAGAGAATTAAATCATGGGCCACTGTCTCAGCATTGATTGTACATGTACTATCTCAAATCTTTTCAGCTGCCTCTATTACTAAGTAGCCTGTGTCAATGGAGCCCACTTTCCTCATTTAACAGATGGGACAACTGAGGACCAGAGAGAGAAAGAAGACCTCCCAAGGCTCTAACTAGCCTCCTAACTCCCAGTGCCATGCTTTTCCCTTGTTCACTATCTTAATTTCTTTTCTTTCTTTTTTTTTTTTTT
>JAQZBX010014010.1:0-14297 GCA_029593785.1 Cabassous unicinctus | reverse complement strand
CTCCTGGAAGAAGAGGCAAGTCGAGGGTCTCTGCATAAGACACACAGGCTGTAAAACTTCAAGGGACAAGCAGCACAGGGGGCAGGTGCTAGGCTGCCTGGGGAACCCAGGCCCCGTCTCAAAGACAGGACGGGTGGAGTCATGGAAACACTCCGCTCAAAGGACAGTGTTTTCTGGCTCAAAATTTGGCTCTTATAGTGGCAGCTATTTCTACCAAAACAAATACTGAAAATCTGTAGTTTTCAGAAATAATCGCCAACCTTCAAAAAAGATGTGTTTAGACCCAAACTTTATGTTCACTCAATGTTTTGATGCAATTTTTCTTGCACTACATTTTCCTGCTTCCTCCTAAACAATTGCTTTTGCTGCAGAGCATCAGCGTATGCAAATGCACTGACTGATGTCCAGCTGGGCTCCTCCCCAAACGCAGCCAGATAAGGTTGTGCTGTTTAGCGCCCACCCCTGCATTTGTAAAATCATCGCTGTGCTTAAGCAGAGAGCAAATGCTTAGCCCCTGTGGCTGGTCTGTGAAAAGCCGAAAAGCTCCACTTTGGTATCTCCATCAGTGTCTCCCATAATTGGTCCTGGAACCCAAACCCCTCTTTCAGAGCCATCTCAGAAGATAATTATAAATGCAGTGCAGCTTCCCAGGCCTCACCTCAGAGCTACAGAACCTAAAGATTATGAGCCCTGTACTCTGCATTTCAAACTAGGGTTCCAGATACTTCCTGTCCTCCCTAGGCCAATGGGAAGATGGCAGCCAAGGTACTTGCTAGGCAAATATCCATTTGCTACCTGGATATCCACCCACCAAACAGCCAGTCAGTGCATTTTCCCTGAGTACCTTCTAAATACTATACCTTGTGCAGGTCTCTGCTGCAAAGGAGGTATGACCCCACCTTAAGGTGGGGAAACTTTAAAGTTGGGGGAGGAGGTAAGGTGCATACTTGAAGAGTATATCAAATGCAAGATAAATAATAATAGAGGATGATGATACAAAACATGTCATGTGGCACCTCCTTTTATGTCCATTGACTGGTTTGCTATTATTAGCAGCTTACTTGTAGTGATGTCTTAGTTTGCCACAGCTACTATGATAAATGCCACACAGTAGGTTACTTTAAACAATGAGACTTCATAGGCTCAGATGTTAGAAGTCCAAAATCAAGGTCTCAACAAGCCATGTTTCCTCCAAGAGTCTGTAGCATTCCAGTGCTGGCTTGCTGCAAATCTTGGGGTTCCTTGGCTTGCACCTCTACCTCTGTCACATGGCTTCTCTTTCTGGCTTCTACTTTTCCTGCTCAATCATATGAGTCTCTAGCTTGATTTCCTCTCCTTATGAGGGCTTCAGCCTTATGGGTTAAGGTCCATCCTGATTCATTATGGCCTCATCTAAATAGGATCTTTGACAATCTTTGACAAATGAGTCCACACCTTAACTAATAATACCTTCAAAGGCCCTATTTACATATGGGTTTATACCTACAGGAATGTGGACTAAGACTTGAACATGTCCTTTGTGGGGGGCATGAGTCAATCCCTAATAGCTGATAAGTCAAAAATAATATATCCAGTCTTCTGTGCCAACCACTATGCTGAGTTTTTGGGGCAAACAGGGATGCACAGCACATGACCTTGATCCTCCAGGAGCTTCCATTTGACTGGGGAGAGTGACTCTTGGAAGCAAACCAAGAAACAAGACAAATTTGAGTCTGACCCCACTCCCTGGAACTTGGGAATGCCGAGCCCCAGCCTGTGACCCCAGGAGCTGGTGTCCTGAGCAGTGGTTCCATTGTAGCCTCTTGTGAAAAAGACTTTTCTTAGGTGGTGTATTAGTTCTCTGTGATTGCTATAACAAATTAGATAAACTTGGTGTCTTAAAACAATAGATATTGGTTCACTCACAGTTCTGGAGTCCAGAAGTCCAAAATCCTTATCACTGTGTTGACATCAAGGTGTCAGCAGTTCCCCGCTCCCTTGGAGGCTGTTCCTTGCCTCTTCCATCTCCTGGTGGCTGCAGGCGTTCCTTGGCTTGTGGCTGCATCATTCTAGTCTTCAAAGGTCTCTCTGCTCATCTTTACGTCACCTTCTTCTGTCTGTGTGTGTCAAATCTCCCTCTGCCGCTCTTTTGTAAGGCCACTGTGATTGCATTTAGGTCCCTCCAGGATAAGCTCTCCACCTTAAGGTCCATAACTTCATCATATTTGCAAAGACCCTTTTATAAGGCACCATTTGCAGATTCCAGGGGTTAGGACCTGCTGTCTTGGGAAGCATGAATCTGCTTACTTCATGTGATTTCCTTGGCCATCAGGCAGAGACAAGACATTTAGATTTTTCCTTAAGTATCCACTCCTTAGAAGTGCAGTCTCTCATCCCCTTTCTGCCACTTTTTGCCTCAACTTCCCCAGGACACGTGTCTTCCTTGGTAAGGAAGAGCCCAGGGTCACAGATCACTGGGAGAAAGGGGCAGCCCAGCCTTCTCCCGTTGGCTGAGGTTTCTGTGAAGGAATCAGCACCTTGTACTTCCTCATGGGAAAGCCTAATCATTCACTGAATGCCAGCATTCTGTGAACAGAAAGAAGGTCACAAGTCAAATGATGCCCAGGGTCAGTGAGGAAACACAAAGGAGATTACGAGGACAAAGAGAGGGCAGGGCAGGACATCTTCCCCCTGGGGGAAGCACTTCTGCAGTGAGACAGACAGGCTGCCCTGGCCTTCACCCCCACCAGTGCCTGATCTTCTCTGTATGAGGTGGGATGAGGGCAGCATTTCCCTCTCATATGTCCAGGGACTGGACTCCACATCCACTGATGGAAGCTCTGTCTTCAAAACAAGCAAACCGAAGGATCCTGTGTTGTAACCCTGATTCTCACTGAAGCGTTGCATCACAATATAACCATTTCCCCTTCTCCAAGCTCCTTATAGGACACTCATGACCATCCAAAGGCTGGCAGGTTGGAGGCCTTATGATGTCCATTTTATGGATGGAGAAATCAAGGCCCCGAGAGAGTAAATGGGCTGATTAATGTCACAGGCTGAGGCAGGGATGGCCAAAGATCCCAGGCTGTGGAAACCGTCCTGGGAATTCTTTCACAGCTGAGCTCCTAGTCTAAGGGAAACGTGATTTTAGGCAGAACCTGGTTTTGTATAAGAAGGGGAGGAAAAAGACAGTCAATAGGTGTTTCTGGACACGGCAGATCTTGGCTTCTGCTCTTGTCCCCTCCAAAGCCCTGGAGGGCTTGAGGGTCCAAATACTTAGATGGTTCACACAGTCCAGAAATCCCAGGGTGTATATTGCCTGAAGAGATTCTCTAGGAGAGTCTTCCTGAGGCATGGATCCTTGGGGAAGGGTTCTTAGAAGATGCACAAGATGAAGTTTCAATCCAGGCCCCTCTCCTTCCTTTCTTGACCATAGGCTTGGACCCCTGGAGAGACCCATCAGGTTATGGATCCTAGGATCTGACAGTATCATAGATGTTGGTCGAGGTCCTTTTCAGGGAGAGAAGGGGTTCTGCTTTGACTTTCTCCCCTATGTATGTACCAGCAAACTGATCCCAATGGCCAAAACAGATGCCGTTGGCCATGTTGTACCAAATGACCTCCTCACAGTGGTCTTTGTGCATTGGAACTAGAGTGGATGTCTAATCCCTGCTGTGCCCGTCACACTGTCCTTGCATGGGATTTGGACTTGAGGCAGAGAGACCCTGGAATCAGCCTCCTCCCATCTGCTGCTTCTCGAAAAAGCATAGAGAGTGGTCTGCAGAGGGAGACAGAGGGAAGCAGAGGGAGGAGAGATGCCAGCCTGGGGCTTGGCAGCTTTTCCAGTTCCTGATTCCATATCCTTCAATGCAGGGTTATCCTTCCTTCCCTGGCTTCCCAAATTCACTTCATTGCTTAAGGCCGAATGAACGGGCACTTGTTACTTGCAGCTCTTTGAGATTTGACCAAGGCAGTGGCTGCAAGGGTCTTGGTGAGCAACACAGCTGCATGTGTGGGCTTGGTGGGGATCCGAGGACCTGGGTGAAGGGACAGCTGCTCCTCTGACTCCCTGAGGCCCATCTGGGGCTGGATCCTGCTGACCCTGAGGTCAACATCCCCCACCACTCCACCAAGAGATAACGGTTTTAGTGGGTTTTCTGGATGGCCTGGGTTTTGCAGGCGGAAGGGAGGAGCATGGTCCTGGAATGTGTGGCTATTGGAGAGAGCCTATCAACCCAGGAAGGATGAGGCATTACTGAGTGTCAGTGCTGGGCCAGCTCCTAGCTGGTGCCCCCCTCACCTTGACTCATCCACATCTCACGAAATCCCCTTAGGGATGACATCAGTCCCACACTAAGGACAGGAAACTGAGAATTAGAGAGGCCAGCTGGTTTCCCACTGTCACACACTAGTAAGTGTCCAAGTAAGGACTGGACCCAGGCTGGGCCAGCATGTGTCGGATACCACACAGAGAGATGGAGGAGGGGGCAGTGGGGACAAAGGAGAGGGGCAAGACCCCTTCCCATCCTGGGTATCCCCTGTATGCTCTGTGATGATATTTATCCCAGACCTTTGGCTCTTGGAGAAATGGCAACATGGGGGCCCTAATCCCCCCCACACAATTTTGCTCTTTTGTTCCCACAAATGTTTTTATGTGGACCATGGTTTGCCCTCTTGTGAGCCACCTTCAAGACCCCAGCAGCCTTGCTGCAGCCACATCGACAGGCACCAGAACCATGAGCACATCTGGGAGCCCCAAAGGTCAAGGTACCTGTTGGCTCAGGATGGGAGCTGTCTCTAGGGATGTGCCAGGTGACGGGTGAAGAGCCAGGTACACAATGGAGCAGAATTCCTTCCTCTCAGCTGCACCTTCCATGACAAGTTGTGGGGAAAGGACTTGCCAGGGAGGCTGGTAGCTGAGTCCCTGCATCACTTGTCAGGCAGCCTGGGAAAGGGAGGGGGCCGCCAAGAGCACCATCCCACCCAGCTCCCACCACCCCAGAACTAAGTGGTTCATTGCCTTGTGTGTGCTGTGCTTTGACACACCAGCACCCCAACCCTTTTGCTGAATCCACATGGAAGCATTATCTAGGACCCCCCCACCGCCCACTTCATGCACACACAAAGGCTTTTGTGTGATGAGTAGGCATCCAAAGGGGCCCTCCGAGCCCTTCCAGGTTGACTGCCGCGCACTCTGCCTTCTTTTACAATCACACCTGGCCTCACCACTTACTTCCCACCCTTCTCTTGGGTGTGAAAAACCAGGAAAATGTACTCTTTCACCCAAACGCGAGTAAATCATTAGGTGCCATAGAAAGTTAAGTTCAACACTAGGGAAAATTGAATTTATCTTAGAAATGTTTTATTCTTCCAAAAGTTCACTTTGGCAAAGTCTAATGTATAGAAAAGCATGAAATACTATGGCTCCAGAGGAAGCAAGTTCTTCTGCTAAGCATTAAGCCGCGGGGTCCGAATCCTGTCTGGCCCCCGTCAACCACTCTCTTTAACTCAAACGCCCATCAATGTCCCCGCTAAGTGGGAGTCTCACGCGCATCTCATCTTATCATTATGTCACAAAACCCATAGAATTACAAATCACGTTTAAGGCAGAAAACATGACAGCCAAATATAAGTACACAAAAAGTACATTAAGTATCCGTCTTCATTTATTGTCCCCACTCCAACCTACCTCTCAGCTCAGACCCCTCCGCGCAGCGCTCAGCTTGAGGTAGCCTAAGATCCATTTTAGAGTGGACTGAAATATAAATGACAGTTCACACTGCACATGAACATAGACAACTGTATAAAATATTTAAATAAAGACAGGAAAGAACAGAGGATTGCCGCAAAGCCTTTGGCAGACCCAGCCTTGGGGAATTTAGCAGCTTGAGATTCATTACAAATTTCATCTTTAATGTTATTTTTAGTTCAATATTTTGTAGCACTCAGAAGTAAATCTTGGTGCGCTGTCTTCTCTCCCCTGGCTTCCTCTCCTCTGGTGTCTGATCTTCCAGTTTTACTGAAACCTAATACATTTTCAATAAAATTGATTTGTGACGTCGTAATGCTGTTTGTTACCGTCTCCTGTTCCTGGATGTAATGGGGAGAGAACTATTGCATGATTTGGCAAAGTGAGGCGGATTGCTCTTGATTGTGGAATAAATTGACATGAACCTGGAAACCACCCTGCTGCAAAATGAAAACTCTCCATTTATTCTTCCCTCCCGTGCTTGCCCACTTTGAAGCTCCTGGCACTAAAGTCGTGAGTGCTAAGGGCTCACTGGTTCTCCCTAAAGAGAGCATCTTCCCAAATATAGATGCCAAGGAGAAAAATTTTAAGGAATTAAGGACTTACTGCTCAGTTACTTTCTCAACTTGACTTTCCACCTGGAAACCTCTAGCTAGTCTATTGCCACCAGATGAAACTCTAAAATGGGCATCTGTCCCAGAGCTGGGGGTAGGAGAGGGCCTGGTGACTGGGGGCCCCATCCTGGGGTCTTCTGCAGGCTCCTCAGTCTTCAAGGGAAATTGTGCGAAGAAGGAACTGACACTCCCAGAGACAAAGCCCCGACTAGGAGGCAGCTGGCAAGACGGAAGGGAGAGCAAACTCGGCCTTGCTATGCAATCAGCGTCTTGGACATGTGAAAATGAAACCCTTGAGAAAGGGGCAGAACCCAGGAAACCCCTGGTGATTTTTGATTGAACTGGGATGGGTGATTCTCATTTGCCATATTAGGGCAGGACTTGATTTCTCACTCGGGACAGCAAGGAAGTGGTGAGTAAGGCTCAGATTTGAGGTTCAGAGCAGCTTAAAAGAAATGGATTTCAACTGAAATATTAGATGGCCCCAAATTTTTGCCTGATGGAGACTTCATGGTTCATGGGCCAGCTACCTCTCCACGACTTGGTTTTTCCATATAAAAATGGGTCTGATGCCCCTTGCCTCCTGTTTTAATACGGTTTTATGAATGGAAGAAAATCACACATCTAGCAGGAAGATTATGTTTATACATACAAAAGCAAATGGAGAGGACTGGGGTGGTTGTATAGATTTATTTAGTTAACTAAATAAATCCCAATAGTTTTTAAAACAGAAAATACTCAGATGAGTCAATGCTAGCAGAAAGTGTACTTAGATAACTCGGCACAAATAGTTGGTTATTAGGTTTGGTCTGACTTACTCAGATAACTACTTCACAGGGTATTGTGAGATGGAGCCTGTGGCTACCCCTGGGAAAAGCAGAAGGACTCAGGCA
Source organism: Cabassous unicinctus (assembly GCA_029593785.1). Lineage (NCBI taxonomy): Eukaryota > Metazoa > Chordata > Mammalia > Cingulata > Chlamyphoridae > Cabassous > Cabassous unicinctus. The sequence continues at coordinate 7,062 of JAQZBX010014010.1, read as the reverse complement.
GTGGAGAACACAAGCTCCCTCACCAGCCAGCAGGTGTAGAGCTGAGAAACTGAGATACTGGCCAGGGCAGAGCTGGGTTCATAGAATCCAGGACCTGCTGACTACCGATATCACTGTATTAGGAGCATTCCAATCGTCATTTTCCCTAACTTTACACCCAAACGTTGGAATGCCTCCAAACATGAACTGCTATGAAAGAGTTCCCCCAAGGCAGCCAGTGTCTGAGCCCCACACAGTGATGGTCTAGCTTGCTCACTTATTCAGTGTCTCTCGTTTGCTTGCATTTTCATATGTTTTCTTGTTTTGGAGGGAAAGTGGTGAAGACACAGTGAGTTCTTCAAAAAGGTCACATGTGTAATGGTCATCCATCATTTTAGAAAGATCTAGAATTCCCTTTGAAGAATTTTAACAGGAAGGTTTAATCTTCCTTCTTCTCAGCTGGATTTCCTGAGGCCCTTCTTAACAAGCGTGCAGACGAGGCCAGACAAAGAAGAGCCGTCCTGGGCCAGGTCTTAAGTCAGGTCCCCTGGAAGCAGTATCTGAGATTCTTGAGCCAGTGATTGAAGGAGGGGGCGCTCGTAGATGACACCTGTAGTAAGAGGGGACACAGATGAGGACAGGGGCGAAGGCAGGCAAAGGTATGAGCTCAGCTGGAGTCTCGCCCCAGCCCCCACCAAGAGCTCTGGGGTGGGAATAGCACCAAGAGTTGTCCACTTGAGGCAAGGGGTGTGGGCTTTCGTATCCCTGTATTAGTCCATCACTGGCAAGAGCTGTGCCCAGGGGGAGGGGATGCCTCCCAGGCATTTCCAAGTGAGGTGTCTTTTAAGGGTGGAAGGCAGTTCACAGGAGAGGAGCACACTTGTTAGCACCCAGCACTCACGGCAGCCAGAGGACTTGGGTGTAGCAACATGGAGAAAGGGATCTGGGTGGGGCACCAGCCTCTACCATGGGTTGGCATGAGTGTCCGAGTGCAGTCTCATTCTTGGGAGCCCTGGCCCCTACAATTTTTTTCTTCCCACTAGATTGAGATCTAAGTTCCAGATCATGAAGCAAGAAAACTCACTGTGCTCCAGTAAGCGAACATATCAGAACATTAACCATGGTTCCAGTAGAAGGAGAACTGATGCCTTGCAGTGCACATCTTAAGAGAGGGAAGGGTCAAGTTGAGAGCAACAGAGGGACTGTTTCACCTGCCTTGTGTGACATGACACTGTTCTACTTGAGTAGCTGATGTTGGATTCAACAGGCACATACATGCAAGGCATTTTACACAATACCTGGCACATAGTGACCATTCAATAAATGCTAGCTGAGTTTTTCTTTTTAATGAAACTCTGATAAGATAGTCATTGTGAGGTAGAGACTTTGAAACCCTTGTTAACTGGGGCAATTCAAATGCTCTCGATTATACTCTAGCAGTGATAGGAGATAGATCTTACATGTTAACTCCAATGGAGTAGTGGTGGTCACTATTGTTAGGAAGGAGTCTGAGGCTGCACCCAGGTGTGGGGCATGACTGATTAGTCATGTCTACCATGCACACCAGAGAAGGGGTGTAGGCAGGTGCAATAATTAGAATCTTTGTCCTTTAAAGTAACAGAATTCCTAGCTTTTATTCATCATAAAACCTCAAGAAAGCAGGTCACAAGAGCAGCTTAGTTTCTTAAGCAGCAGATGTCAGCTTGGGGCTCTTCTCTTTGCAGAGGTGAGGTGGGGGAGGAGTTCCAAGAATGCATCAGATGTAAACACATTTCCTCAGGCATGCCTGGATTCTCCAAAGAAGGAGGAGGAGAAAGAGGAGGAATAGAAGGAGGAGTAGAAAACCTTAAACATTAGGACAAAACTAAAAGGACTCATATACAGAATATGTATACATGTGTGTATGCACATATATAGCACATACATAACCAAAAGTCAGTCAGAAAAAGACAAGTGTCCCAATAGAAAGCTAGGCAAGGTTTAGGACTTGTTAGATGAAACTCAGTGTCCAACAAGCCAATGCCGCTCAACTTCACTAATTGTCCATGACATGCCATATAAACAGCAGCCAAAACAGCATTTCATAGGCATCAGCTTGGCAAAACTTTTGAATCTGACAGAAAGAAAAGCTAGAGAGAGTGTGGAAACTGAGTGGGGGTACACTTCTAAGAAGGGCAAGTTGTCAACACGTAGAATGACTGAAAGTGTGCACATCATCTGCGCCCCCAGCATTCCTATGTCTATCCTCCTACACAGATGCTCAAGGAGTCATGAAGAGGGATGTGTATGTAGTGTGGTCCAGTTTATGGCAAATGCAAACATGACCAAACTATCAATAGGGAAATAGATAGTAATAAACAAGCATTAAGTGTATAGTCCATCTCTGGGTAACAGAAATTTTCTGAGTCACATTTCTGTAGAGAATAAGGACAGCCGTGACAGCAACCTCCAACCCTCTCCCCCCACCAATACTATGTATTTTCTTTGTAAACACTAAGGAAGTGTTTACACTCCCACCGATAATTATGATGCATCATATGGGGGTGGATCCATGCATGGGGGTGGATTGGGATGGAGAATTCGTTTTATGTATAATATTTAAAACATTTACAATAAGAATGCATGAGCATGTTATTTGAAAATTTAAAATTTAATTCAAAAAGAACCCTGGCTCCTGGACCCTATGCAGTATTGGAGGGGACAGCATGAGGCCAGCAGGACAGATGTGGCAGGTGTCTCTTCATCTTCAGCAGCCTTTGGGCTCCTTTTCCTTGGGTGTTTCCTGGCCACACTCATTCCTAAGCCTTTTATGAATCTGCGTATTCAGAAAGGGCAGTCTGCAGATTTCCTCTGGGATCTTGTTTGAAATCATGTTTACAGAAACCAAGATGTAGGGTGTGTGGCTGCCCATTCCTTAGGCAAGAAACAAAATGATGGTGCCTGCATGGCTCAGCCTCAAGGGGACTCTTGGGTTTGGTTCATGCCATCTCTGGCACTTTGGCGGGGCTGGAGTAGGCCATGAGTGGTGGAAGAAATTTGTTCTGGATCTCCTGCTCTCTTTGTCTGTGGTGACTTGATGGTGACGCTCTCCATGTCAATACTTTCATGGCATCAAGAGTGGATACCCAAAAGTTGCTCAGAAAGGTTTCTTCCCTGGCTTCTGAGTCTTGCCAGACTCTAGAGCCACTCTAGGCACAGAGACCTTCCAGAAATTCCTCAGCTACTGTTTCTGTGGTGAGGGCTGACCAGAGCTTTCCAGCTCTTCCTCACCCGCCAGGTTGCATTAAAGATGATGGCTTCTTATCTCTGGTTGTCCCAGGCTCTCACTCACCAGGCCTCCTTCTTGTTGGTCGGCACCCTCTCTAGCCTCTTCTCCATGCCCAGCTCTGTTCCACCTCCTGTGGAGCTCCATTCTCTGACTCCCATGCTTGCTTTGCTTTATTTTCACCAGCAAGAAATCTTCTCTTCTCCTTTCTCAAGGCAGAGGGTTCTGGACAGCAGTTCATCCTCAGGCAGTCCTGGGAGAGTCCAGACTAGGGGAAGGAGCAGCAAGATGTGCTGTGTTTTTCCCCTACATTTTGCTGCCCTTCCCTGACCTTCTTCATGCCGATGGCCCCTGCTCTAATTCCTATCACCTCTTCTCTGCATGGGCCCAATGCTTCTAGCATCCTTTCCTTGCCCAGCAGCCATGAGGCAACTCCTTCCAGGAAGAGGCACCCAATACAGACTGCCCTTGATCACTGTTAATTATAGAGCACATCATTCAGAGAGAGCCTTGGCAAACAATGGCATGCACTTCCTTAGCTGCTGTCATTCCTGGCTTTGGCATTTGCTCTGCTGAACCAATCCACAGGAAAAGCCAGAGATGGGTGTGGTCCACGGAGGTCAAGAGCCTGAAGGCTGGAGTCAGGGCAGGTGGAGGCTGCTCTCTGGTTCAGGCAGCAGCATCACTGAATCAGAGTCAGAAAGTTTTACTTCCCTTCTAGGCTCAGAGACTTAGAAGCCCAAGCGATTGGGTGGAGACCCCAAGGAGCTAGCCTAGATGGAACCCAGGTTTTCTCTTCCTGTTGTGTATCTCACCCATCTCCTGGGCTGTCTTAGGTTGGAGTAGAAGGGCTTTTATAAGTGAGGAGGCCTCCCTGCAGAAGATGGCCTGGCCCTGGGCAGGGGTGCTCTTTGGTGGCCCCTGATCCAGGGCCATTCATCAAATCACCTGATCAGCAAAGATGAATTGAAATCCACCATGTGCTGGGAATTCTTATAGACTCTAGGGATGTGGAGAAGAAGGATACAACTCCAGCCCTCCATGTATTTTCAGTCTAGCAGGAGGACATGGAATTGGAAATAGGGGAACACAGGACGAAGTGGCAGGTTCTATTCCCAGTAGAAACACAGCATGCTCTGGGCACACCACAGGCCCTTTAGCTTAGAGAAGAAGCTCCTTCACTGAGACCACCCCCTACAGAGGGAGCAGCAAGTACAAAAGCCCTGAAGCATTAGGGAGCATGGTGCCTTCTTCTCCAGAAGGGGCTTTTCAGAGAGGCTAATGTCATCTAAGGGTGGCTTTTACCAACTCTTGAGGCTACCAGGGAAGTTCAACTAAGAGGTATGGAACAGAAGTGTCTTCCCAGCACTCACAGCTGCTCACATGCTGACCATTTCCCAGTGCAAGCTCCTCTGGCCACAGGAGCTGACTCGTCCTGCATACAAGGCCTTCAAGAAGTTTGAGGATGTTATCGCCCCAAGCAGCAGCCATCGATCACTAATAGACTGGATTTGGTAGAAAAACACTCAGCTTCCTCCCCCTTGGGTGGGACACCGCTGTGGTATGTTCTACATAGTCTCCCAGAGGGTCCCAGCAGCCCCGAGCTCCAGTTGCCCTTAGAGGTAACCTGCTCACCTACATGGATGCCCTGGCTGCTTTCCCTACACTGTCTCACTTTTCTGTGCCCCTATTGGTATTTGCTGGGATCACCTCCCAAATAAACAAGTGACCTTGCCTAAGGGTCTGAAATATATTTTTTTCTTGACTCTCATATGTGCTTCAGTGGGCTGTCCCATCCAAGAGAAGTTTCTGCATTTCTGGTTGTCTGTTTCTGCCGTAATTGCCAGCAAGTCAATGGAACAAACTCCAGCCTCTTTTCAGCTGGTAGTCCCTGCCCCTCCCTTGCCTTCTCCCAGTCTCCCCATTGCACCCATACCCCTTGTTTACCAAATGTTCAATTTTGGTTATGTTACTATAAAAAATCAAGCAGCTGGCAATTCCAGCTTGATTAGCAGGTCTCCAGTTTTGATTAGTAAATTACTGCGGTAATCAAGGTTAATTCTCGTTGCAGTGCTCAGCAATAGATTTTATATTTTGCAGGGAAGTGGTTTTCCTGCCTGGGATGGAGAACATTTCATTAAAGGAACCCAAAGATAGGAAAGGAGGGAAGCAAATCCTAGCTGGATTGAGAATTGGCACCTGCACAAATCCTCTCTCGGTTCTTCCTTCAGGTGGGTCAAGTCTCCTGGACTGGATTGAGAAACACCAGGTCCAGCTCTCAGGACTTTCTGAGAGCCTTTGAAAACCAGGGGGACTGACTGGTCAGAACTGAAAGCCACTGAGCAGAGGATCAATTCAGCAAGCCCAGCTGCCCGAAGGCCAATGGGTTGGGCTCAAGGATGCAGGTCACTTTGAGTTAATTGATGTCTTTCAATGCTTAGTGGCATAAGATGGAAATGAGTCTTCTGTCAGTGCTGGTTTGGGGGCAGCCTCTGTACTCCCCGCTCTGGGGAGGTCACCTTCTCCAGGGAATGAATGGCATTGATGGAAAGTGTCCAGGAGTTCCAAGAGTTGCTCAGCCTTGAAAGAAAGCTCTTGGGATGGTGGAGACTTGCAGCTGGATTTCATTTCTAGTTCCATTTTAGGCTCAGTGTTTGGACTGTGGGGTTTGGATAAGTTGGAATTAAGGAACCTTGTCCCTCAGATGGAGAAACAGGACCAGAGAGGGGGCTGCTGACCCAAGTTCACTCAGGATCTCTTTGTGAGCCCCTTCCCTTCCTCACCTGGAACTCCCTATCATTATTAAAAGTCACCAATGGCTGTTTTGTCTCCAGAAGGTGACATTTGTTTTCAGTATTTCTTTGGTGGATGGACACTGTCAGTCCATAAGATTCATGTAAAGCTTGCCTAGCAGGAAAGATATGTTGCAGCTAAGGTTATGTTGGTGGCACAGGCATGCCCCCTCCCTGTACTACCCTCTGAGTCAGAAGGGAGCTCACAGGTTGCTCTGTCTCCCACCCCACCCTCCATGCATCCACTCACCCACACATCCATCAGTGTCCACTGCACCCAAGCCAGTCTTTTTTTTTCTTCAGAGACTTAAAATGTCCTTTATTTATTATTATTATTATTATTAAATATTTTAAAAGATGCTTAGATTACATAAATGTTACACAAAAATTACAGGGATTCCCATGTTCCCCACCTCCCACACCTCCCACAACCTCCCACATAAACATCTTTCATTAGTGTGGCACATCACCTGCAATAGATATACACATCCTGGGGCTTTGCCACTAAACATGGACCATAGTTCACATTGTAGACCACACTCTCTCCCACACAGTTCTGCATGTTATATGCTGATGTAAAATGGCCTATATCTGTCGTTGTAATGTCACTCAGGATAATTCCCAAGTCCTGAAAAAGCCCCTGTATTACAACTGCTTTTCCTTCTCCCTGCCCCAAAAGCATCCAGTGGCCACTGGCTCCACCTCACTGTTGTAATTTCTTCCATTGCTTGAATCACAATATGTCTACAACAGAATACCAGTAAGTCCACTCTAGTCCATAGCTCTTCCCCCAATCCTGAGGAGTCTGGGATGGTGATGTCCACTCTACCTCCAAGTGAGAGGGGGCTTATATCCCATGGATAAGATGGATGGGATTATCCCACCTGCAGCTGCAGACTCTCTCCATTCCCTGGCATGGCCGTTGTCCATCATCATCTCCTTGCCAGGTGTCTTGGGTGAGTCCATTGAGCTGTAGAGTAGGAGTTGCAGCTCCACTGAGATTCCAGGCACAGCTGGCACTTGGGC
>JAQZBX010014009.1:0-33533 GCA_029593785.1 Cabassous unicinctus | reverse complement strand
ACTCACAATGTATCAGGGAAGACAAACCACTCTCTTTAAAACAGAAAAAGCATGCAAATCAGAAGTGAGCATGATGTTGTTTTGTTATTTATGATTTCTGGAACAAATCCCTTTTCTTTATAGTAACATTTTATTATTGATTTATTCATTTATTAGACAAAAGCAAATTGGACCAAGTATGTGCTGGAACCTGGAAATGGAAATAAAGGCATATTCTTTACCCTTAAGAAGTTCACAGTCTAGAAAAAAGGCACTTAAACATACATTACCAAACAAACGTGATCAGAACTATTGCTAGTAACAGAGAAGTGCACTAGATGCTATAAAAAACAGAGCAGAAGATATAGCTAGCCTTCCTGGGGTCAGGGGCTCCTTGAAAGTTTCATAGAGGGGAGCGGATGTAGCCCAGTAGTTGAGCACCTGCTTCCCATGTATGAGGTCCTGGGTTCAATACCCGGTACCTCCTAAAAAATTAAATAAATAAAAAGTTTCATAGAGAAGGCAGCCCTGAACTGAGTTGTGAAAGAGGAATGGGAAACTGTCCAGTGTACAGGAGGACTTAGGGTCCCACGGGGGAGTAGTCAGTGCAGACGCAGGGAGGCCTCACAGGGAGGGCAGATTCCAGGACCACCAGCCTGGCAGTGTGGCAGAGCAGGGTGGGCAGGAGAGGCAGACACCTGTGGCCTTTGCATGCCACAGGAAGGAGGTGAGGCTTTAATCCAAAAGGAAATGGGGAGTCATTGCAGAGTTGTCAGCAGATGTCATATCATAGAGAGCACTTTGGGAGAGGATGGAGGGAGGAGTTGAAGAGAAGAGAATATTGCAGTGATTCTGGCATCAGGTGATGAGGGCCTGAACGCAGAGAGTAGGAGCGTAGGGACTAGGGGGAAAGAGGCCATTTGTAGAGTTAATTAAGAATACAGACGCATTGGAACTTGCCTCTTTAGACGTAGCTTATGAGGGAGATGTATAAGATAATAACACTGAGAGAAAAACTTCCATACTAGTAGTGGGGGAAAAAATTGAGAAACAGCCTTAGATAATCCAAAACAAAGCAAGAAAAGATAAGAAAAAGAAAGAAAAAAGGTGTGACAAAAAGCAAAAACTAAAATAGAAAAATAAATCTAAATATACCAATAATCTTGATAAATGTAACTGGACTAAATTTTCGTGAAAAGATGAAAATTTTCCCATTGGATGAAAAATATTCCAGGTAAATGCTGTTTAAGAGCAACATCTAAATGCATTAGTGCCAGAAAAGTTGAAAATACAGAAATGGAAAAATTATACTGGGGAAATAATAGTGAAAGAAAGCTAATACAGCAGATTAATATCAGATAAGCAAACATTAAGGCAAATAGCATTGTGAGAGATAAAAGAGGTCACTAAAGGTTCAATTTACCAGAAAGATACAATAATTCTAAATTGATACATCTCTACTAACAAAGCCTCAAAATTTGTAAAGCAATATATAAAAACAAGGAAAATTCAACAAGTCCACTATCAAAGTATGGAATTTTAGCATGTATTGAAAAATAAAGCAAACAAAAATTAAGAATGCAAAAATTTTTGAAGTAGCAAAATTAAACATTTAAAGTGATGTCATTAATAGAATACTGAACCTGGAAAACTCAATGCAATAAAAAAATAGGCAAAAATATATGCACAGCCTATTTCCAGAAAAGTGAAAAGCAATGGCATATGAAAAGATGTTAAAACGCAACTAAAAATCAAGTAAGAGCAAAGTAAAATCATAACGAGATATCATGTCAACTCTACCTCTGGGTTTGGCGAGGATGTGAAGCCAGAGGAGGTCCAGTGTGGACGTTTAATTTGCTTCAACAGTGTTGGGAAAGCAGTGTGGCATTATCACGTGACGTTGGCGCTGTAAATGTCTCTCGACCCAGCAGCTTCACCAAGTATTTACATTGAAGAAACTCTCCCGCACGTGCACAAGGAGACGTGTAAGCATCTTCATTGCGATTGCTTACAATGTGTAAAAAGCAAAAAGTATTGCAAATAACCTAAGGGCCCACCATCAGGAGAATGAGAGCAATCTGAAGTATTCTGGAATACTGTACAGCTGTTAAAATGATCTATAGTTACATATATCGACATGGATAAAAATGTAAAATATATATATTTTTTAGGGGAAAAAACAAGTTTCAGGAAATTCATGCCAAATGATACCATTTTACAAAATTTTAAAATATGCAGAACAATGTATATTAGTCAAGGCAACTTAAATACGTAATGAAAGCAAAAAGAGATGCATGGAAATAAACAAAAGATTCAGGGTGATGCTCACTACCTGTGGGAATGAAGGTCTGGGGAATGTATTTGGGGAAGGATGCTGTATTGGTTTCCCGGCTGCTAAAACAAATGCCACACAATGGGTTGTGGTTAACAATGGGAATTCATTGGCACACAGTTTCAAGGCTAGAAGGCTTGCTGTCTCCTGGGGTTGGTAGCATTATGACTGGCTGGCAATCCTTGGGTTCCTTGGCTTCCCAGCATGAATCCAAGCATTGTCATGAGGGCTTCTACATAGGGCAGCTGGAGTCCATCAGTGTGCACAAGATAGAAACCACAGACTTTTTGTAACTTAATCTTTGAAGTGACATTCAATCACTTATGCCATATTCTAGTCATTAGAAGTAAGTCAGTAGGTCCAGCCCACACTCCTGGGGAGGGCCATGAGTGTGGCCCTGAAGATGAATGGGCTTGTCTACACAAGACATGAACACCAGAAGGTGGGGATCATCTTTGAAGCTGCCCACCAGACCTACTGCATCAGAAACACTAGGGGTGGGGCCCAGATATCTGTGCTTTTTAACAAGTCCTCCAGCTGATTCAGATGTACTCTGAAGTTTAAGCGTAGGCACAAGGTTTTCTGCTCAGTAGAACCCTTCATAAAAAGCTTTCCTTCGCCACTTCCTTACTGTAAGCCGAGAACTGTAACCTACTTTCTCAATTCTGTACACATTATTAAGACCTGTACTAGAAGCTGTGGATAGAAACATAAGATGATTCCTGCTGTCACAGAACCTACAGCCTAGCCATGTAGTGTTTGGAGAGCTTACATTGTTTTTATTATTATGAACCAGATACCATTTGTTGAGTATTTGCTATGCACCTGGTGCTGAGCTAAGTATTTTACAAATATTATCCATTTAATCCTCACAAGAATCCAGTGAGGTATGTACCTTTATCCCCATGTGATTGTCAAGTTCAGGTGTCAACTCAGCTAGGTTATGATGTCCAATTGGATAAGCAAGTCCTGGCCTCATTGTTACTGCAAGGGCATTTTGTAAATTTAAATCACTAGTCAGTTGATTACCTTCAGCAATGAGAGAAGTCTCATCCAATCAGTTGAAGGCCTTAAAGTGAGAGATGATGGTTTCAGCAATCATGAAAAAGAACTTCTATCTCTATTTCAGCCACCAACATCTCCTACAAATGTAGAGGACAACCTTCATCAGAGCACCCAACATGCGAACCGCCCTGCAGAATTCGGGTTTACCAAAACCCATGGTCACATGAGGCAAATCCCGAAATAAACCTCATAATACATACGTATATATACACATATCTCCTGATGGTTCTATTTCTCTAGAGAACCTTAATACACCCCATTTGGCAAATGGGATTTTAGAGGCTCAGGGACTTAAGTGACTTGCCCAGAGTCACACAGATGGTAAGTGGCCAAGCATTTGATTGCAAATTGAATGAACACCTAGACTCCTAGGTCCAAAAGCTAAGTAATACCAGATAAAGGATGTCTCTGTCTGTTTTTCCTGGTGATATTCCTCTCTTCAATACCCTGACAGCCTAAATAACCAAGTTTCAAATCACCATGGCCCCACTGGCTGCAACCTCTTATATTCTGCATGCCCCACTAGACAAGAGTAGGATATAAGGAATCAAATGGGAAACTCTGGGACCCAAAGCCCTATTTCTCTTCCCACGTTTTCCAGGTCACAGAGTCTGTGACCCCTTGTACCAGGAAGAAATGGATCAGAGTCTGGGAGCAAAGTTTCCCTGTTCAACTTTGTCATAGAAACTCAAGTATCTGCCACTTAACAGTCCAGACTCTACAAGCCCATCCATCTTCAGAAAATGCCACAGCCACGTTTTTAATTCCGGGGCAAGGTTGCACATTAGAATCACCAGGGTATTGTTTGTCTGTTTTTGTTTATTATTATTATGGAAATATTGAAAATGCTCTAATGATTGAAGTGATGAATGCACAACTATGTGATTATACCAAATACCATTGACTGGACATTTTGGATGAATTCTATGCTTTATTAATATGTATCAATAAAATTGATTGATTTTTTTTAAAATCAATTAAAAAATTGATTTTTTTTAATTGTTATTAAAAAAAAAAAATCACCAGGGGAGCTTTGAAAACAGCTTCGTGGTAGACCAACCCTCGAGATCCTGCGTAATTGTTCTGGTGTGGAGCTCAGGCACTGGTGCTTTTTCAAAGCTTCCAGGCCATCCTCCTACTCCTAATTTCAGATGCTTTTTAGAGCTGCCTCCACAGGAAACTAGAATTCCTTGCCTCCTACTTCTAAAGCCCATTACCAACAAGGACGGGGCAGCAGAAACCAGTAGCAGCATGGGCTGGAAGATTCTCTCCCCAGCTCAGCAGAAAACAACCCAGACACAGTTTACTCAGAGCAAACATCAGCCTATCACTGCGTATGTGATGGGGAGGGCATGTGAAGATGTTTTTATTTCTATTATTACATTTTAAGGACTTCTCTATGTGCCTGACACAAATGAAAAAACCCCACGGTCCCCACCCTCTAGGAGCAGGAATAAGCAATGAAAGAAATAAGCGCCTAAAGGCAAGCAAGCAAGTCAAATAAACTAACAAAACCCAAGCCACAAGACAATGCATCTGCTCATTTAGTCATGAAATTTTCAACGAGCACCTGCTATGTGCCAGCCTCTGAGTCTAGAGTGGCAAACATGGGTGAACCAAGCGAGTTGTCTCTACTTTCATCAGTCTTACAGTCTACAGGGCAGATGGATGTTAAGCAGAAAGACATGCAGAAGACTTGAAACTGAATATGAGGGATAATTTCTGCTCTTATGAAAAAATAGCAGTGTTAACGGGGGGGGGTGTAGACACAGCTTGGGGGATCTGAGAAGTTAGACCCCAAAAATGGCTGAGGAGTCTTCTCCCTGTGGGCCAGGGAGAAGAGGGAATATCTTGCAAGGTTACAGAAACCAAGGGATGGTGAGTGTGGCTGCTGCGAGTGAGGTGGGTGAGGGTGGGGAGAAGAGTCCAGGGAGTGGGTGCATAGTTGGGGTCTTTGGAACTGAGGCTTGAAATTCATAGTGACCAAAACAGGTCTCAGAGAAATCAAAGAAGGATTCTAATGAGAGTCTCCCAGGACAGGTGTTGTGAAGCCTATGAAATTCAAGGAGTCCCCCTGTAAGAAGAAGATTGCAAGATTGCAAACACAAAATTTCCAGAGCCCGTCCCAGAGCCTTGGAAGGGGCAGGGGCAAGTAGAAGGCCCTGAGGCCTAAGCTTGGTGGGCTTCCTGACAAATCTACCCAGGCACCTCCCTTTCAGCCCTGCTCCTCCTGCTGCAATGAGCAGGGTGAGAGCCTCCCGTGGAGCCACCCACTGAAGACTTACACCCCCTTTTAACCACCCCTCCTCCCATGCAGGTCAGCATCCTGAAGAAAGCAATGATGCGGACAGTCAGAATTCATTTCATCATTTAACAAATATGTAGGTTTGTTAGGTGAAATCTAGGATGCATCATTTTTTCACTGAAAATTATCAGGCACTTCGTAGGCTATGGCCAGGATTTGAAGAGACATCTGTGTTTCACATCACCTAGGTACCAGGTACTGAACTGAACTCCAGGGATATAGCTTTGAATTAGATAGAGACACTCGCTGGTCCCATGGATTGATCATCTTGCATTTCTGTCTTGACAAGCTTTTGAGCACGAGAAGGTTTTAGGGCTCCTTTGTGTGTCTAGGCTAATGATCCCAAAGATCATAACATCCAATAAAAGCAGGACAGTCTTGGGGAGTGGATGTAGCCCAAGTGGTTGAGCGCCTGCTTCCCATGTATGAGGTCCCGGGTTCGATCCCCAGTACCTCCTAAAAACAAAACAAACAAAAAAACCAACTCTCATTGGGGAGTGGATGTACCTCAGTGGTTGAGCACCTGCTTGCCATGCACAAGGTCCTGGGTTCAATCCCCAGTACCTCCAAAAATCAGGACAATCTCAAACATCCTCACCGAAAGACTGCCCTGTGAGAGAAATGAGTGAGCATGACCTCCAGCATTCTGCTGCTTGCTGCATCTTTGTAAGCAAATAACTGTGTAAGATATTTTAGATACACTAATTAGTGACTAGTTTGATTTTGCAGGTAGAGATAGAGCCTGGTGAGGAAAGAAGGGGCAGAATTGATGCACGTGGGTGTCTGTCTTTCCAGAAGAGAGCGTCAGGAAGGCTGGATTTCAGTGGGATGATTCTGAGTGACCAACTGCCCAGAAGTAGTAACTCTGAGGACTAATGGCTCCAAGAGAGAAGGGAAATGTCGGGTCAGCCCTCATTTTTTAAAAAAATGCTTCCAGAGAGAGACACATCCTTGACAAGTATCATTATCTACTGCAAAAGTAGAGCGTAGGCTAATTTGAGTTCAGGATGAAGATTCAACAGATTGAACATCCCTACAATGGGGATGAGTTGGAGGGTTTACAGGTTGAAATGCCGTAGGCACAGAATTGGGATCATCCAAAATCCCCCACTGCTTTCCCCCTTCCCTCCTTTCCCAAAGTATAGTATTATCTTTAAAAAGCATCTGCTGAATAACCTCATGATGTTCCTCCAAAGAGGGCCTGGATCAGAATGGTAAACTGTCCTCTCACCCCAAGCAGTTCTAACTGCCATGGTCCCAAATGGCTGGATTACCTTCGGCACACCCAAGCTTCCTGTTGCTTTCCTTCCAGTGTGGATTAAGCTGACAGTGTGTGATAATTATTTCCTCGCTCAACATAGAGCCTTTAGTCAAATGTCCCAGTGTCGTCCGCCTTTGCGATGACTCCGACAGGTTTTGTTATATGACTGCAGGTGACAGGAGGAGCCCTGCTCCCTTCTAGGTCGCCTCCTATCTATTCGATACAACAGAAATATGAGGTAATTTGGAGTATATTAGGGGCATAAAGAATCTTGAAAACCACACCTCAGAGACATCATCAAAATGAAGAATGCAAAAGGAAGAGATTTTGCTGGGGTTTGGCTTTTTATTTCTGAACCTGGTGAATAAAACAATTCCATTGAGCCCTGCAGAGTAGGGTCTAAAAGGAACCTTTTTTTTTTTTCATTAATATTTATTGAGAACCAAGTAGGTAGAGGACAGGACTCTGGGAGATATACAGAGACATAAAATGCAAGCTTTGCCCTTCAGAACCATAAAGCACGAGACAGATATAGGAAAGATAAATAAGAGGACTCAGCCGAACACTGCAAGGAGCACAGACACTTTGGGCCACAGGAGGTCAGAGTCAGGTGCTAAGTATAGTCACCAAGAGCTTTCGGGTAGTGGGGGGATGGTGGAAGAAATTGATGGAAAAGGAGGGGGGAGCATTTGGATTAAAGGATGGCACAGAGTAAAAGAGGGAACACACTTGGTTTATCTCGGGGCTCGGCAACCGTGGCTCACAGGCCAAATCTGGCCAGCTACCTGTTTTTGTCAGGCCTGCAAGCTAAGGATGGTTTTTACTTTTTTTTTTCAAAGGACCAAACATTTATTGTCAGGTAAGGACTGCTAAAATGATTTTTACATGCAAAACTGGTCAATGTCCATGGGGCAATAATCGATGGCATTCCACCGGACACAATTTGCCTTTTGATATACAGAAATTATCCTCATTACTATCAATTTTCTGCAGGCACCTTTTATCTCGACAGTATTATAAAACAATGTAGTCAAAGGTAAAGGCAGTGATAACCTGGATTCATGAACCAGACAGTGTAACCACTAAATTTCAAAGCCTTACACAATTTTTCCTTACAAACGAACAGTACAAACTGGTAGAAAACGAGTGCCAGGAAAAGGCCAAGCCAGAAAAGAGTCTTGGCTCTTCTCTTTTCAAATTTGTACAAGCAGTTTAGACTTCACTAGGGAGTTATGGTCTTTGAGTATTAGGGCACAGGAATTCCTAAATATGCTAGAGTAGCTCACATGTATCTTCAGGCCTTTATGAAATACCATTATTCCCCTGGCATGTGGTCCTTGAGCTTATGGAAGAGAAATATCTCTGGCAAAAGAGGGATTAAAACCAAACCTTCCCAATACCCCAGGGGGGTTTTACATTTTTTTTTACTGGTTGAAAAATCATTTAAATATATCTATATTTGGGGACTTGTGAAAATTAGATGAAATTCAAGTTTCATTGCCCACAAATAACGTTTGATTGGAATACAGCCATGCTTGTTCCTTTAGTATTGTCCACAGCTGCTTTCACACTCTAACAGCAGAGTTGAGTAGTCGCAAGAGGCCTAAGACTGGTAAGGCTGGAAATATTTACGATTTGGCTCTTTGCAGAGAAAGGTTGCCAGCCCCTGGCTTATCTGAGGAGCAATTGCTGCATAGATTGAGGAGCCAAGGGGCTGCGGGTCCAGATCACAGGGTGTCTTACTAGGACTCAGAGTTCTAAATTTCTACCCTCTTGACAACAGGCATTCATTGAAGGTTTTTGAGAAGGACCAGAGAATAAAGAAAGGTGTGACGATAAAGACAGGCTCGAGTCAGGAAAACAATTACAAGTGCACAGTGCTGAAGACCTGGGCAAGCTCCTTTGCTCTTGTCCTAAGGACTGTTTGATAGGTTCTCCTTGTTCCTCAACCTCCAACCACTACCCCACCTCATACTTTCAGTGGATGATCTTGTCTACATTTCATTGAGAAATTTTAAAAGCCACAAATAGCCATGCCCTTGTGCTCCCCTGTGGAATCCATAAACCTTTAGTCATATCTCCCTCCTGCTACACTGAAAAGAATATGCCTGATTCCAGCCTCAGCCAAGGCCTCTGCCACCTCCCTGAGGCCTTTGGAATAGATGGTGAACTCAGACCTTAGCATCAGTCCCCCATCCTCTCCATCCAGTCCCAAGTCCCCCAAAGCTGAGCAAGCATGACTCATGGTCACAGAGCAACTGTTTTATTCTTGCACTGTCCCTTTAAATTTGCTGGGGGAGGAGGGGGGTATTATAGATGGAGCAGTGACCCCTGTGCTGGTTTGAGTCTTCTGTGGGCCCCAGAAAATAATGTTCTTAAGCTAACCCATTCCTGTACGTGCAAGCCTATTGTATGTGGGGCCTTTGGGTTAGATTCAGTTAAGGCAGATTTAGATTAGATCACTTTTGATTAAGGTCTCTTTAGTTAAGGGCCTTTGATTAGATTGCAGGGGTCCCAGGATGTGTCCTAATCCTCTCACTGGAGTCTTATATAAACTGAGGACTGAAGGCAGAGACACACAGAGAAAGAGAACTGTCATTTTACCCTGCCAGGAGAGAGAGAAACCCCAAGAGGCTGAGAGAAAGGCCAGAGGCTGGAATCAGCGAAGCTGCCCAAAGCTGGAAGAGACAAGGCCAGAGAGAGACCAGTCATGTGCCTGATTGCCCACAGCTGACAAAATGAGCCTGGAGAGAAGGCAGAGACAGGTGCCATTTTGCCTTGCCACATGGCAGGAGTCCAGGATCCCCAGCAGCTGACCTTTGGTGAGATAGCATCTCTGATGATGTCTTGATTTGGACATTTTCACAGTCTCAGAACTGTAAGATTTTACCCTAATAAATTCCCATTATAAAAGCCAACCCATTTCTGATATTTTTGCACTGGCAACCTGTGGCAAATAAAACAACCCCCAAAGAAGATGAGGTCCCAGTCCTAATTCCCAGGACCTAGGAATGCTACCCTATTTGGAAGAAGAGCCTTTGCAGATAGGATGAAGTTAAGGAGCTCATGAAGAAGAGGTCGTACTGGTGGGCCCTACATCCAATAGCAAGTGTCTTTATGAGACACACAGAGGAGATGTGGCAGAGTGAGGAGAAGGTGATGTGGAGATGGGGTGGAGATTGGAGGAATGCGGCTACAAGCCAAAGAACACCAAGGAATGCTGGCAACCACCCAAAGCTGGAGGAGGTTCTTCCCTAGAGCCTCTGGAGGGACAGTGGCCCTGCCAGCCCCTTGATTTTAGACTTCTGGCCCCCAGACTCATGAGAGAATAAAATTATATTGTTTTAAGCTATCAAGTCTGTGGTAATTTGTTACAGCAGCCTAAGGACACGAGGGAGCTACTTGTTTGTTTGTTTTTTCCTGCCTCAATGACTTTTTTTTTGTTCCCACTTAAAAGATTCAAAATCCTAACGCCACTCTAAATCACAAAGTGGATTCGGAATTTAGTATTTCCAATTCCAAGTAACAATCAGTCATTTCCATGTGGTGGTAAGGCTTCTCACTAGTTCCACTCTCCCAATGCCACTCTCCCTGGGGCTTGCTCCAGACTGGAAGTCAATTGCCAGGGAAGACGCAGAGGTGGCTTCCGTCTGCTCCCTCACCACTCTCCTCATTTGCCAGCTACTGTTTCTCACCCTCTGGGGTTGAAGCATGGGTAAAGGGAAGCCAAAGGAGCAAGAAAGTTCTTTCTTGACCAACACGGTCACAACCTGGCTCTGTACTATCTGATTTGGATGGTGTTCAAGGATGACTTGTTCTCCCATGGAGCACTCGGGTTTGTTGCACCTCCTCACTCTCACCCCATCACTGGAAACCTGTCACCTGCCCATCCTTTGTTGAAGGTGACACACTTTCCTCTGGTTCACTGCTTACTCCCTCCCCAGCTGTTAGGAAATCACCAAAGCACCAAACAGACTGCATTGCAAAGGACGCCCAAGTGTCAAAATTAAAGTTTCCGATATTAAAACTTCATTAATTCAGCTGCTGAGAAGACGCCTTCCTTCCATGTTACTCCTGCCAATCAGAATACTAATGAACTGAAAAGTTACTAACAGAGTGATAGAACTCGTTTATTTGAATAAAAGCTATGAGTACTGACCTTCACAATGTCAGTTCGATTTTCCCTTGGATTACAGCGTCCCTTATCTGGCTTTTTGATCATGAGCAATTTCAAATCTCCATTTCAGATCTGACAGACCTGACACCAGAGACATGTAGGCCCATGGAGCTTTGATGGAATTCCTGATAAAGTGAAATTCATATGGAGCTGCAGTTCCTTTCCCAGCGGACTTTTCTACAGCTGCCAAGATAGGCTCGAAAGGTTCACTCCTATTGTCTGGTCAGTTCGTTAGTGGGGGATGCCGAGCAGCACACCATAGAAGCCAAGGGCAGAAGCCGATGTGGCTCAGTGGTTGAATGCCAGCTTTTCACATATGAGGTCCCGGTTTCAATCCCCAGCTCCCAGTATCTCAAAAAAAAATAGCTTTTGGAGCTTGTAGGTGTATTACCAGAATCTCAAGTCTTTGGGGTATCCATGTGCCAGCTGGTCCTGGAACCTCGGTGGAGCAGCAATTCCTATTCTACAGCTCATTGGACTCCCCCAGGACAACTGGCAGGGAGATGATGATGGACAGCGGCCATCCCAGGAAACGGAGAGAGTCTGCAGCTGCAGGCAGGATATTCTCATCCATCTTCCCCATGGGATATAAGTCCCCTCTCACTTGGAGGTGGAGTGAACATCACCATCCCAGACTCCTCAGGATGGGGGGAAGAGCTATGGACTAGAGTGGACTGACTGGTATTCTGCTATAGACATATTGTGACTAAAGCAATGGAAGAAATTACAACATTGATGTGGAGGCAGTGGCCACTGGAGGCTCTGGAGGCAGGGACAGGGAAAAACAGTTGTAATCCAGGGGCTTTTTCGGGACTTGGGAATCGTCCTGGGTGACGTTGCAACGACAGATATAGGCCATTTTATATCATCACATAACACGCAGAACTGTGTGGGAGAGAGTGTAAACTACAATGTGAACTATGGTCCATGCTCAATGGCAATGCCCCAGCATGCATTTATCAATTGCAATGAATGTGCCACACTAATGAAGGATGTTTATGTGGGAGGGTGTGGGAGGTGTGGGGAGTGGGGCATATGGGAATCCTTATATTTTTTGTGTAAAATTTATGTAATCTATCTTTTTAAAAATTTTTAAAATTGAAAAAAAAAAAAGCCAAGGGCAGGAACCAGCCTGCTGCCCGGCCTTTACTCCACTTCACAGCCACAGGCCATCCTCCATACTATACTGTGTATTATTTAATAAACATATCACACCTGCACCAACACATCCCCACAAGAATAATGTTTTTTTTGAATTTCAATTCAAGCTCACAAACCCCTTGCTAAGAACCCGAGATGACTGTGGTGCCCTCTCTAATCTCTCCCCCACCCCCACCAAGCAACCCTATCTCGCAGTTGGAATACATGGCATTCAAGGGGGTGGGCCACAAGCAGCATTCACACTGCTGTCATTTCTGGGCCTTACAATATCCCTGAACACGCTGTCTCCTTAAGCACCCATCACTTCTGGGTGACTTCATTATGTTTGGCTCATATGGCCTTGTCACATCCCTTGTCCAATGAGGCCTGGTCTGGGAGCCGGGAGAGGTGACCTGAGTTCAAATTTCTTTATTGCCACCAATTTGGTTGATTATAGGCTTCCCCTCCATGAATATCGTCTCTCACCCTGGAAAAAATGAGGCTGGTCATCTTTTCAGGCACTCTGTTAGGGCATCCCTGTGTCACCCAGGACATAAGAGACAAGGACAGTCCTGAAGTGACATATTGAGAATTGTGTCCCTGGCCAGGCACGAACCACCTGTGAGCCTCAGGCACGATTCCCATGCTGCCTTAGTGCCTTGGGCAAAATGCTCCCTGCCAGGGGCCCTCGGGGAGAGCCACTTTGAAAAGCCAGCCACGTAGCTGCCTCTACCAAGATCCTCGCAATGGGACAAAATCACCGTCAGGACTCTGTGAAACAAGAGAGCTGGAGGCCTGGACTCTTGGAGGACACTGCGCTGGCTCAGCCTCCAGAGCCCCCCTCTCTGGGGTTCCAGGCCCTTCACCTCTAGGCTCCAGGGTGCTCGTCTGCAGCAGCAAACCTCGCTGCCTTGTACAGTCCTAAAGCTACCTTCACTCGTCTCATGGGCTGCTCGAGAAAGTTAATGCCCTGCTATAATTACCTACAAACACTCTTTCAACACTTAAAAGACCATACCAAAAAGGAACTGTTTTGGCTGGGGAATACTTTTTAGTATAGGGTATAAAGCAAAATCCCACCAAAATGCCCACATGTGTCTTGTGCTGATCTACCACAGAACCTGAGATCTATTTCCTCCTCAAGGGAACCTGCTGCTGCCCCAGCCAGGATATTGTTCAAGGAAGAGAGTCAGGATGGCTGAAGTTGTGATTCTCCGTGTGCCCCTCTGGATCGTCTCTACCTTCCCTGCCTGGTTCTGCTCTGCTCTTTGCCGCCAGGAGGCTGCTCTGTGCACAGCATCCGCTGAGCTTTCCTACACACTGGCTTCTAGCTCATTCAGCCAATCAGAGGTGCTGGCAGATCCACGTGGGAAGGGTGCAAGTTCAAGGCATTTATTATAAGCCTCACTCCTCCGTGTCAGGTTGGCAGTAGGTGTGTTTTTCTTCCCAGGGTCATGGCTTCCGCCAGGGGCCTGGCCCCCAAACAGCTACTGGTCTCACCAGCATTGGGAACTTCTCCCTCCGCTCGCCGATTCAGGCCTAAGGGTGGTAAGGGCATCTCACTTTTGTTAATCCCAGGGTGCTTCACCTTTAAGTGTACCATCTCTTGGACATGTACCAGGTACAACCCAGAGTGATGAAAGGAAAGGGGCACCCAAGCCAAAGTCCACTGAGGAGCACCCAAGTTCAAGTACATGAGAGCAAGTCCTAATGTCCTGCCCATGAGTCAGCCCAGGAATCAAGGTAGGAAATGCAGAGCCAGAAGGTCAAAACTGGGAGCTGACGGGGTCAAATGAACAAATGAGGTCAGAACAAGCAAAGGGGTTTCCAAAAGGAGTCGTGCTCATCTGTCTAGCCAGCAGGTATGAGGTGCTTGAACAGAGCAGACTGGTTTCGAGGAGGAAGGACTCAATGATCTCCGTAATCCCCATGGAAGGTTTGGGTCTTTCCTTCTCCAAGAGCTCAATATTAAAATACAAATGCCTGGGGGAAGAGTTTAAGTCAAGGGTCCTAACCCTGACACCCAGGTTATGGGAGGGAATCATTTCTGAGCAGAGAGTCCATAGCATTCATCAGTTTTGAAAGGAATCTGGGGTCAAAAGGTATCAGGTTTTCTGTGAGATAAAGACAGAAAGGTCACTACCAGCTATGTGCTTTCAAGCATCAAGATGTTAGAGAGGCAACTTGGCATAGTGGAAGGGACATGCACTTTTAATTGCAATAAAAAGTAGAAATAAATAAAGCCCTCGGCAGTGCCTGTGACAGGGTAGATGCTCACGAAATGATGACAGGAGCTAAAGGCACATGAATCTAATATCACAGAGCACTGAGGACAAGCATTACAGGCCTGTAACAAGTGAAGCTTTGGTCTGTTCTGAAATATTTTCAAAATCCCCAGAAGAAAGTATTCAGGTATGACTAATGTGATTAAAATCTAATTAAACCCAGGAGGATACCGAGGACATTCCATAAAGAGGGAACAGAACATGCCAAGGCCATGGAACAAGGAAGATCCGACCTCTCTGGAAAGCTCTGTGGAGCTTCGCGTGGCTGACTCGAAGGTGTGTTACTGAGCCCCAGGCCGAGACTGACAGTGAGCTGTGGGGAACCCAGGAGGGTTGTAAGCTGGTGGGTGGGACTGGGGAGATGTGCAGTGGGAAACGTCACTCAGCTCCAGGTTAGACACCAGACTGGAATCAGCATGGTGAGGCAGGTCAAAAAGAAAGCCCCACTTTGTACTGACCCCCAGAACGTCTCCCAGAGGGACACCTGTGAGTGCTTAGAGCAGATGCTGATGTGTTTGATTATGAAGACAGGGGAGCTGGGATGTGCTGGGATTGACAAAGTAAGTGCTAACAGCTCTGCAGAAGAGAGTGATTGTTTCAGAGTTGGCAACAGATGCAAAGAGTTACTGTGGGGGGAGTAGATTCGCAGCCTAAAGTCTCTGGAGAAGGGGTCTGGCAGGAACTGAAGGAGAAAAGTTCCCGGGTGAGGATTTCTCCGTGGCAGGTGAGGTCTTGGCATGTCTCAAGAAAAGGCGTGATTGACATCCCAGAGCTGAGAGTCCCCTGCTGTTCCCCTTGGCAAGGGTCTGTCACACATCGCCCTCTAAAGGGGTTGTGGAGAATTCAAGGAGAAGCTGTGTTCTGTATTTGGGGTGTGTAGACCCAGGCAAATGGGAAATGTGTGAGATGTTTGGAGCAGGAAAACACCATCAAAAAAGTACCAGGCTAGTGATCAAGAGAAGACCACGGAAATCTGCTTGACTCTTTGCCTTGGCCTTCACCCACAATGTGGCTGTGTTTCAAAGCCATTGCACGGGACTCTCACAGGACAGGGAGAAACCCAGAAGCCTGTGGTGAAATAACGTGACAAATATGATTACATCTGAGAAGAGGGACCATTTCATTTCTATTAAATGATGCAGTGGAGGAGTTCCAGCTTCTAGTCATGATGGAATAGCTTGATCATACGACACTTTCCAGAGATAACAATCATTGAATCTGGAAACATTATTTATAAGGAAACCGTTACCTGAAAGCACTGGAGAGTGACCAAAATGAGGGACCTGTGAAAGGGGAGCTACAAAGGGTGAGATTTCTGAGTGTGTGGTTTTTCACCTAAGAACCCGCCCCAATTTGCAATCAGTACTAAAAACCCCCAAAATGGCACGAGGTCAAATAGGAAATCTGAAACGCCCTATATCTATCAAAGGAAGTAAATTTATAATCCAAATCTGTCACAAAGTAAATTTCAAGCTCCGATGGTTTTACAGGTGAATTACATTAAATTTAAGGAAGAAATAATAACAGCCTTAGACCAACTCTTTCAGAAAATAGAGAAAAAATGAATACTTCCCAAATTAATGTATAAAGCCGGTACTACCCTGATACCAAACCTGACAAAGATATTACAAGAAAATAAAATTAAGAACAATATCCTTCATTTTCGGAGTTAATAACTTGAATATGGGTCACCAGCAAATAGAATGAGGTTAGAGAATGGAAAGCTGAGGGTTAACTTGTGCAGAATTGGTAAAAAAAGGATGCGTGTTAATCTCTGGAAATGAATAGAAAAGGTGAAAGCACAACATAATGTTTGTAACTAGAAGTGCTATTACATGGTATGACAGTGGTTGAAAGGGAAAATCTAAGGTCATGCATATTTTAAAAGGAAAGCTAAAAAAGTAATGTGGGACTGTATAGCATAGTAAAACCTCATGTGAAATTATGAATATGGGTAATATTGCTTATATAAAACTGTTTTTCTTTGAAACTGAACAATTATATGTTAATACTACAAGATGTTGATATCAGACATGAGATTATGCTAAGTGAAAAAAACCAGACACAAAGTACTACATATTGTATGGTTCCATTTATAGTAAATGTAAATATTAATCAATTGATAAAGATGAAATTAGTGGTTACATAGGGTTGGGGAAGGATAGAGGGATTGAGAGGTTACTGCTAAGGGGTGTGGTGTTTTTCTTTTTGTAGTAATGAAATTGTTCTAAAATTTTTTGTGGTGATAAATGCACACTGTGATTATACTAAAAGCCACTGATTACACCCTTTGAAAAAATGTAAATATAACATCAATTTATAAAGATAAAATTAGATTAGTGGTTATGTAGGGCTGGGGAAGGATGGAAGGATTGAGAGGTAACTGGTAAGGAATGTAGTTTTCCTTTTTGGAGTAGTGAAATTGCTCTAAATTTTTTTGTGGTGGTGAATGCACAACCCTGATTATACTAAAAGCCATTGATTATACACTTTGTATAGAGTGTATGATATGTGAATACATCTCAGTAAACCTGCTTTAAAATGAAAACAAAAACAATATCCTTCATGTTCATAAAATTTCTTAATAAAACATGAGCAAACTGATGTAGCTACATATGACCAACTGGCATTTATCAACAGGAATTCAAGTTAACATTTAAAAATCAAACATTTAAATTCATCATAACTAAATACAGGAGGGAAAACATAGTCAAATCAATAGATTCAGAAAAATCATAGGACAAAATATATTACCCATTTTTTAAGTTTTTTAAAACAAATAATAATGACAACAAAACACCCAGCTAACTTGGAATAGAAGGGAATTTCCCCCATGTGAAAGAGGACAGCTTTGAATACCCTTGAGCTGGCATTGTCTTTAGTGGTGAAACATGGCAACGTTTCTCTGAGATTGAGAGCCAGGCTTGGACATCTGCTCTCACATCTATTCGGCATTGTAGTAGAGGACCTAGGAAGTGCAATAGCAAGGAAAAGCAAAAACAGGCGTGCAGATTGGAAAGGAAGAAGTAAAACTTACCCAATTCATAGGAGGCATGAGTTTTTATATAAAAATCCTAAGGAATCTATTTTTAAAAACTACTTGATCTAATAAATGTAACCAGAAGGGATTTAAGATACAAATATCAATCACCTGTGTATATTTTTTGCAACAAAAACATGGAACATGAAGACTTAATATTGTTAAATGACAACTCTCAATTCATTCCTAATCACAATCCTATACAATTTAATAAGCTTATTCTAAAATTATGTGGAATTACAAAGGGCCTAATAGAATACACATACATATATGGAAAATTGATTTTCTACATAGGCATTAAAGCAATTTAATGGGCAAAGAAAAGATTTTTCAACAAAAATTGCTAGAAACACTGACTTATCCATAAGGCCTTTGAATTCTACCTCACACCATAAACAAAAATGAGTTCAAGATTGAAATAAGAGCTAAATGTATAAGCTAAAATAATAAAACCTGTACAAGAAAACAGAAGAATATAATCACGAATGTGGAGTAGACAAACATTATTTAGATAGGAGCAGAAAGCACTAAACAACCAAACAAAAATGGGTAAGTTGCTCTTTCTCAAAATTAGAAGCTTCACCTCAGGAGCAGGTATAGCTCAGTGGTTGAGGGCCTGCTTCACATGTACAAGGTCCCGGGTTCAATCTCTGGTACCCGGCCCCTCAAAACAAACAAAAACACTTCAGCTCATCAAAAGACACCAGTAAGAAAATGAATAGAAAAGCCATAGAAATGAGAAAATATTCATTAAATATATATCTGAGAAAGGTTTTATATTCAGGATATATTCAGGATGCATAAAAATCTGTATAACTCAATAATAAAAAGGGAAAGAAATAAAAAATTGGGCAAAAGACTTGAAAAAACACTTCACAAAAGAAAAGAAACCAAAGGTCAATAAGTACATCAAACAGAACTCAGCATCAATATTTTTCAGGGAAAGACTAACTAAGAACACAATGAGGGAGCAGATGTGGCTTGAGCAGTTGAGCGCCTGCCTCCCACATGGGAGGTCCCAGGTTCGGTTCCCGGTGCCTCCTAAAGGAAAAAAAAAAAAACAGACAGACAACAAGTGCAAACAAGGAGCAAACAGGTGAGGGAGCCTTCTCGGGCGGGGTATGGGAAGAAGAACACAATGAGAAACCACTCCTACCTACCTACCCCCACCCCCAATAGAACAAGTAAAATTTAAAAAGACCAAAACACCAAAAGCTGGCAAAGATGTGGAAAACCAGAGATCTCATATTTTACTAGGGAAAACATAAAAAGGTACAACCACTTTGGGGAAAAGGTAGTTAAATACACACATTCCATTTGATCCAGAAGTCCTGTGCCTAGGGATCCATCCAAGAGAAATAAAAATTTATTTTCACCAAAAGACTTGTACACAAAGGATCACTTTGTCATAGCCAAAAGCTGGAAACAATCCAAAAGGCCAACAACCAGAGAGTGGATGAACATGTTGTGATGGATTCATACAATGGACTACTATTCAGCAGTAAAAAAGGAATGAACCAATGACACAAACAATAACATGGATAAACTTCACAGAAACTATGCTGGGTGAAAGAACAGACAAGACTAATCTAAGGCAAATAAAATAAGAATAGAGGTGACCCCCCAAACACCCATAACATTTACTCTACCCAGGCACCCTGTGGAGTAGGCGTCATTATCCCAATTTTCAAGATGAGGAAACAGCTACAAGCAGAACTGTCATCTACTCGATTCAAAGCCAGTGTGTCTGGGTTCCAGGCAGATTCCCTTGGAGCTGTGGCTCCATCTCCCAACAACCACTCTTTCACCCTCAGCCGTCCTGGGCATGATCATCTGTGAGCATCCCAGATCTGTCTCACCATGCCCTCCAAAACCCCTTCCAGCCCCTTCCCAAGGCTCACTGCTCCCAGGCATCTGGTGTCTTTCACCTCCTCAGAAGCGCACGTCCCCCTCCCTGCCTTGGCACGGGCTGCTCCCCTTGCCTGGGCACTCATCCTCCCTTCGGCATTGCTGGTTTCTTCTGTCTCAGGTCCCCGCTCATGTCACCTCCCCAGCGAGGCCTCCCTGACCAGCCTTTCCTCAGGGCCTTCACCCTAATGTTATTTCTTGAAGCTCTTATTTGTTTCCTTTTCAAAATGTGACAAGATTTGGTCTCTCCCTCTCCAGAACGTCAGCTCCTGAGGACAGGCACCCTGTCTTGTTTCGCGACAAGTATCCGCTGGAATGGCTTATTAATAAGCTCCACGTTCGCAAAAAACACAAAGTAGGATAACTAGCAGCTTTCCTGCTTTCTTGCAGCAAAGTTCTTAAACCTCAAGCCAAAAACGCAGGCTCTGGATCGACAATCGGGGAGCCCTCTGCAGAGTCACAGAAAACCCCAGCATTACTATAAAATCCTCCGCTTCCCAACTAGGTAGAAACTGAAACAGATGCGCTCCTGCCCGCCATATGGAAGGGTGCTGCTGACGGTGGCACTGATGACAATCAAGCTGCCTTGTTACAAGCCATGGACTTGAGACATTTTTCTCTAATCCTTGGAACTACCCAGCAAGATGGATATTTTATATATATAAATATATGAAAAAACTATGGTTCAAAGGAGACCAAAGCCACTCTATGTCTGAAATAAAATACAAATGCCATCCTGAAATTGCAGCCTCATTCCCTCAACGATTTCAGTTAGAATCTTCTCTACAGAGCCCAGTAAAACACACACACACACACGTGCACACATGCATGCACGCACATGCACATATACTCGCACAACCACACATGCACACACATGTACACATACACGCACACACACACACTTGTTTCTTCCACTTCTCACATGAGAACAATAAAAAGTCTCAAAATTTTTTCAAATCAAATGGTAGGTTTATTGGCTCTCTGTTAATACAGGCAGGTGAAACATCTCTTTACAGGACATTCCAAACTTTGTGTTGGCTTCCTGCTGTGCTGAAAGACCAGCATCAGGCGAGCAGAGAGGCTGTTGGCCAGAGGACAACAGAAGCCAACTGCTGCTGGTTCACATTCTGCAATGATTCGCTCCACAGTTTCAGGGACTTGGTTGGTTGGTTGGTTGGTTTTTTCTTTCTTTCGTTCTTTCTTTCTTTCTTTCATAGCATCTTCCTCTTTTCAAACTCCTTCAGAAACAGAAGAGAAGAGGGGAGGAACAAAGATCCAAATTATTTGCATGGTCAAAATGATTCTCAAGCCTCTTATATTTAGGATTCTTTGAACAACCAAAAAGTAGACATACAACGTACCAGGATGAGGGTGCTTGAACACAAAATAACAGCTTTCAAAATAATCTGTGTCAGCTTGAATTTCACTAAGCCAGAGGCAGAACTTCAACTTTATGTCTCCTAAACCCAGAAGCTGAGAGGGAGGCTTTGAATTACACTTACTTTTCCACTCCAGTATGAGCAGGAGTTGACAAATCCAACTGTGTCTATCCAAACCTGTAATGCCATCTGTAGCAGTTTGGCAGTTTGATGTAATTATGAATTCCAAAAATAGATATTGGATCATGCTTGTAAACTGGTCTGCTAATCTGGGCATGATTAAGTTATGATTAGGGCATTAACTGGGCCATGTCAGTAGGACATTGAGCCCCACCCCTTGGTGGGGCAGGAATCAAATATAAAAAGGCATGGCAAGAACAGAATTGAAGCAGTTTTGATGTTGGAGTTCTCGTGAGAAGGAGAGAAGGCCCCGGGATAGAGATGAGCCATTCGCCTGAGAGTTCCCAGCTGGCCTTGTGGAGAGACGCAAAGCCTAGAGAGCCTCATAGTCTACAGCTCACCTTGTGGAGGAAATAGAGGAGCTAAGCCCAGAGAGAAACACAGCCCCGGGAAGAGAGGAACCCAAGTAGCCTGAACCCTGGCAAACATCGGCAGCTGCCTTGTTCCAACACGTAGCAACAGACTTTAGTGAGGGAAGAAACTTATGCTTCATGGCCCAGTAACTGTAAGCTTCTACCCCAAATAAATACCCTTTATAAAAACCAACTGATTTCTGGTATTTTGCATCAGCACCCCTTTGGCTGACTCATCACCATCCATGAGCTACAGTCAGCCCTTTTAAAGAGGCGATGGAAACACAAGATTTGCTTAGTTTCTCAGCCAGGAAAACTAAACACAGATTTGAAGAAATGGCAAGGGCCTCAGAGAAGCCCTGAAAAGGAAACAATACTGAAAATTAACATTTCTTTAGATTTTAACAACTAGAATACAACAAAGGTGTAGGTGTCTGCTGCCACTGAGTGGAGTAAAATGGTACCACAGATGAAGTCAAGCATTTGCTTTTCCCTTTTTCCCCCTCTTTCAAATAACATTCTCACCAACCATCCAGATTTCTTTCAAACATTATGGCACATAATGTCATATTCAAAAAGATGGTATGATGCAAAGAATCAAGAAAGCAACGTGCCCCTGTTATTATCCCTAAAAGGAAGGGCAAAGAAGATTGCACTAAGCCAATTGTGAAATTTTCTCTGTTCACTGTTTCCACCTGAGAAAACAATTTGTGCCTGTTTTTAACAAGTAGTGCTGGGTTGGTTTGTTTTTTATCATAAAAATACAGGAGGGAGAGCAAGCCTTAAATGATCCCTCAACAAGGCTGAAAATCATTTTGTAGAGATTATGGAAGGCACCAAATCATTTAGAATCTTTTAAACCACAATTACCCATTAAAATGAGAAAAGCAAAGTAAATGGTTAAGAAGTCGAACCTCCAACCTGTAAACAACAATGACATCAGAGTACAGCCAGGGCAGGAAAGAAAAGGCTGAATCTCCCCGCCCTCTTTTTCAGCCCTCCCTCCACTGTGACTCCTTCTTCACCCAGTTTTCATTTCTCAAGCACTCTCCCTGGACACAGAGACCTACGCCGTCAGGGTGGCTATATCCCAAAGGCCCTCCATGGCAAAAACAACACAACACAGAACCCAAGGTAGTTCTCTGTATTCCCAAAATGGAATTTGTGGCGCTTCTTATGGCCTCAGAAAGCTTTCTTACATGTCGCATCAGCAAGTCCCCATGTTTAAAGAAAGTTCTTTAGTCAGAAAGTTACTTCTGGCCATGCCCAATGAAGATGTTCATGGAGTTGCTAAAGACTGCTAAGCTGTAAACCAGAATGAAATGAAATAGATGAAGACCCAGAAGCAAAGGCCATGGATTCCAGGCCCTCAGGGTGGCTCCACATTGGCAAGTCCCATAACTCCGGAGCACTCGGGCCACCAGCTAAGCTCACCTTGTGGATGGTGCTTCCCAGCTGCGCGGGGGACATGCTGACCACAACTCCTGCACTCTGCAGGGCGGCGATCTTCTCTTTAGCGCCACCTTTTCCTCCAGCAATAATTGCTCCCGCATGACCCATTCTCCGGCCAGGAGGAGCGGTTAAACCAGCAATGAAGGACACTACAGGCTTGGCATTTGGACCCTGGAGAGCAAATGACATTTTAAACACTAACGAAGAAGCCAATCAAAACTGGACCTCAAATTCCTGACAGAATCTCTGCTGGTAAATGGTATATGGCTTAGACAGCGGTAAGGTCATCATTCGTCCTAAAAATCAACACAAATATCCGGCCACAACTGACACCACAGCATTCACCTTTGAGATGTCTCAATTCTTCCACACAAGCTCAGGAAAATAGCCCTGAGCAAACTTAGCTTCCAACTTCACCGGTACAAGTTGTTTTACAAATACACATGTAACTCACTTGAAAAACAAAAAAACACACATGGAAATATACTAGTGTATTCGTTTCCTACCATGGCTATAACGAATTACCACAAACTTGGTGGCTTAAAACAACAGAAATGCATTCTTCCACAGCTCTGGAGGCTGGAAGTCTGAAATCAAGATGTTGGCATGGCTGTGCGCTCTCTGATGGCTCTAGGAAAGAATCCTCCTTTGCCTCTTCCTAGCTTCTGATGGTGGCCAGCAATCCGTGGCCTTCCATGACTTGCAGGGGCATCACGCCAGCCTCTGCTTCCATCTTCACATGGCCTTCTCCCCTATGTGTCTCCTGTGTGTCTTCTCCTCTTCTTATAAGGAAATGAGTCATGTGGGATTAAAGGCCCACCGTAATTCAGTATGACTTCATTTTAACTAATTACATCTGCAATGACCCTATTTCCAAATCGGTTCACATTCTGAGGTACTGGGAGTTAGGGCTGCAACATATTTTTTCGGGGAACAATTCAACCTAAAACAATAAGTTATATGATTTGTGATAATAATGAATTAAGACACGATCAGGTCGAAATAAAATAACCTGAGCTTGTGTCTTAATTCATTATTAGTTCACCCTGGATACATGTGTTAAACAAAAAAGATGGAAGGTACACTGGAAAGGACCTAGGATGGGAAGAGCCATCAGACTCCATTTCCTGTTAAGCAAAGTTGTATGATCAGAGACAAGGCACATCATCTCGCTTGGCCACTGCTTCTTCATATGAATGGAAATGGCTGTACTAGGTGATGGCCAGTGGCCCTTTCAACTCTGAAATTCCATGATGTCTAAGAAGGAAAATCAGGATTGGCTTAATTGGATAAAAATCCATTCTGATGTGCATAAATAGCACTGTACTAGATTCTGAGGTTAAACACACATACCTACACATACAAGAAATATAAGATTTCCTGTGCTCTGCACTCATAATGTAGTTGAGGAAATAATATAAAACATTACACATGAGCCAGTGAAGTAATATTATAAAACAATACATAATATATGGTTAAGCTTTATAATGAACGATAATGCCATGTTCATAAAAGGAATCCAGAGATGATGAGGCATCCAGATCAAACAGAAAGGCCTGTAGCAGGCAGAGCTTGAGCATAAGTGGAGTCTGAATGCCTTCATTCTGACACCATCAACTTTCTCCCAGACCAGCAGTTCTCAAATTGTTTAGTCATGGAACCCCTTAACACCTATAAAAACTGAGTACCCCAAAGACTTTCTGTTTATGTTGATTATACCAACTGTTATCTATTGCATTAGAAATTAAAACTAAGAAACTTTAAAAATATTTATTAATTCATTTAAAAATAATAGCACATTTTAAGAAAAAAAAATTTTTCAAAAACAAATCTAGTAAAAAGAATGGCAGTGTTTTACATTTTTTGCCAATGTAATGATAAAAATTACATTGTTAATACACAAAAATTACATTTAATGTCTAAGGATATCTGCTTTTGCATTCAACCTGTAGCAAATACGTTGTTTTGGTTGAAGTAATGAAGAAAATCCAACCTCATACAGATATATCGTTGAAAAAGGGAGAAGTATTTTAATAGCCTTTCAGATAATTATAGGTATACTTTTTGGGATGCTTACACAAAACTTTTCAAGTAGTAATTTCTTAAAGGTTGGATGCAATGTTGGAATCTGAAATCTTAGCAATGGATCTTTTTGTCCTTCATTACTTTCAAATTCATTGATCTGTCTTGCACTTCCTGGATTTTTACCCGCAATGATTTTGTAACATGCATTGGTCAGCTAGAAACTACTGGTCACTGAATTATGTAGATCTTCCAAATGCTGACATATTTCATCATTCAACATCAACAAATCACATTCATCAGTATCACCACTGATCTCATTAAAAAAGCCTTTAAGTAGTGGGAAGTTGTCAAGCTCATGGGGGTAGATACAAGTTTTCCAAAATTCTAATATTCACCTGAAAAACTCAAATTTTATCACTGACAACAAATACTATCAGTCGTTTTCCTTGATATGTCAGGTTCACTTTGTCCATTACTGAAAAAGCTCTGCCAAATACCTGAGTCTGAATAACCAGTCTGCCAATCATGTTCAAGTAAAACTGGTGTTCATCAAAAAAGGGGCTACTTCAGCTCACAACTCAACTGCACAAGTGTTCATACCTGCTTCTCAACTCATCACAAAATATTGACTTCAGGGTTGAGATTTAATAAAATTAATCATGTTTACTGTTTCACCAAGGACATTCATAATTGAAACTGCATGTTTTTGAGTGTTTGTCTTTTTTTTTTTTCCCATGGTTATATGGCAGTGAACAATTACTAGTACAGTTTGCTTCTACTGCATTGCTTCACACGAAGGTGCCAGCTTGCAACGTTCTGCAGGGGCTGACTTTCCTACCCCAGCCTCCACCATTCTTTCCTCCACTTTACTTCCAGTCACCCTAAGCTGCTTATGGTTCCCCAAATGCACCACGCTGTTGTCTGCCTCTGTTCTTTTGCTACCCTCCCTGGATACCTGGCAAATTTCCACTTAAGATTTAAGACCTGGCTCCGGTTTCCTCTTCCACCATAAGCCTTTCTGGACTCCTCTTTCCACGCTCTCCACAAATGCCCTTGGAGCTAGTCATCCTCTCTTTAGTGACCCTGCTGTGCCTTTTCCACATTTCCACTGTTACACTCCTTACACTGGCTGTAACTTACTGTCCACGTGTTCCCCCGATTGAGCTATGAATTCCCTGAACATAGGGACTATGCTCTCACTCATCTCTCTATGCCCAGCACCTACTGTAGTACCCACGGCATAGAATTAAAAAGAAAAGCCTCCACAGATTATTTATACATTTGCTCATTGGTTATGCATATTTGAGTGGCACTCATTTCCACTTAACCCCTGCAGTTCCAAATAGTGAGACTATTGTTGCCCCAGAAGGAAACAAGATTATGCTGAGCCTAACATGTCAAATAACTTTACACCCTGTCCAAGTGACAAAGGAGAGTCCTTGAGATCTTTAAGCAGAGAAAAATAGGGTTAATAGACTACAAGGACATAAAGTCTGAAGATAGGATAGCAAAACGGTGAGAAGTGTGGAAGCCTGTGAACAGAGCCCAGTAAGGAGAGTACTGCTATGCCAAGCATGTGCCCAGCTCTGTTGCCTCTGTTGTCCTTTTCCCTGAAACCTCCTCCACAGCATAACAGAGAATTCAAGGAGGCCTGGGTATGACACTCAACCAGACTCATTTGCTGAATGCTTACCACTGTTAAATGACTAACCTCCCCATGCCCTTTCCCTCACTCATCAAAGGAGAACAAAAACATCTTACCCAGAGAGTCAAGGTAAAGGTTAAACACCACAACTTTTGCAAATAATTACTCACTGTAAGGATAACAATGGTAGTAGTGACAGAGAACAACCCTTATTCAGTGTTTACTGTTTTACAAAACATGTCATCTGAACTGCTTAACCTAGAATCTTGACACAGTAGGTCCTTGATAAAAATTAGTTCCATAAGAACCAATCTGGAATAGGAAAATATGTGCCAAATGAAAGAAAATGTATGTTTAGCCTTTTCCACTAAACTTTAAGCTATGTAAGGGGCTTCAGAGTTGGCCTAAATATGTTGTAAAATTCATTTCAACAGAATGTAATGTCATATTAACCTAAATTTTTCTTTTCTAAAAAGAAATCCGTTTATACTTAAATTTTGATTTTACAACTTTTCTGAATTCAAGAGACTAATAATATTTTACTCCAATCTCTGAATGATTTACTTTATTCTTTCATTTATTGGTGCCTCCTGTGCCACGGGACTATGCTGGGCACCAAGGATACAAGTTCCCTGTACTGTCCTCTGTAATACAGTCTGGCGTGGGAATCCTTGCAGAAGGAATGAGCAAAGGCAATTGAGAAGGAAACCACGGGCATGTCAGATGGGTTACGGATCTGAAAAGGAGCGTCAGGGTGGCGTGCAAGGGGCTGGAACACCATGCTAAGCCTGGCCTTTGGCGTACGTGTAATGGGAAAGGCCGCCCTGTTTAAAACAGAGACATAGGCCACTGATGCCTACGTCTAGGAAGGGCAATTACTTCAGGAGGCCATATACTGGATGGTCTGTGAGAGAGAAGGGGGGTGGGATGCGGAAAGGAGCTGAGACATCAGGGAGGAAACTACTGACATGGGCCAGCTAAGATAAGATGAGGGCCTGAATCAGAACAGAGGGATTAATTACAGATGAGGTTCTGAATTTGAGCCATATGGCTGAGGTCCCAGAGACGGATCTCATTACCTGAGTGGAAGTCGGGGATGCGAGAGAAGTCAAACATGGTTCTGAGGTTTCTGCTTCAGAAACTGCATGAATCATGATGTCCATGTAAGAGATCATCCCAGACTTAAAGAATATGCACAGAAAACAGATCCAGGAAAGGATAAAGAAAAGGAGACTCAGGAGAACCACCAAGAGCATGAAGAGGCCACTAGTGAAACTCTACAAAAATAACAACACCTAACAGCTCAAACTCTACAAAAATAACAGCAGCTAACAGCTCAATAGAAGTGCTTACAATGTGCCAGGTGCTACTATGTTATATGCTTATTAAATCATTTAAATTTCACAATTCTCACAATCACACTATATCCCTATTTACCAAGGAGGAAACTGAAGCACAGTGAGGTTAGGGAACATGTCCAAGGTCATACAGCAACTAAGTGGCAGACAGCCAGAATGCAGAGGGCCAGAGAGGGAATGAAAAGGAAAGAGAACCAGAAAGTCAGAAGAAAGTTAAGTCACATCTTACATGGAAATTAGGATTTAAAACCTGCACAGAAGAAAATCAAGTATACTCAAAATAGCCCTTGAAAATTCCTTAAAGCACAAATAAATAGGCATGGTTATGCATGTAAAACCCCACAGGTGATACTTCTTGGCTCCTTAAACTCCTTGATATTCATTATTTTCCTATGGCATTTATCTCATTCACTCCTCAATTTCTTTCACACGCAAAGAGAAAATCATCTCCACCCTCTTGCCTGGCCTCCGGAAGATGGTTTTCCATGCATTTGTCAGTGTCAGGAAAACCCTGGAAATCACTGTCATGTTTCTCCCCTAGGCCCTGGCCACATCCACTGAGTGGAGGCTGGTATAGTCATTACTGTGACCTCTCCCCCCCTCCACCCCCGTCACCTCCGTCATCCCAGGAATAAAGCTTAACTGCCTTTAACTACATTAAACTACAGTTCAACTCAAGACTTACCTTTGTTTAATTCTAAGGGAGAGGCAACAAGGCAGGCCTTTATAGACCACAGAAAATACAGCTAACTTTACGTCAATTCCTTTGAAGGGAATGCCACTCAACAAGGAAAGACTGATGCCGGAGGGAGGCAAGATCCTGGAAAGGGTCTAAGTGAGAGGATTTTCTGGTGAGCCTTGGCCTTCTCCTCTGACATCTCCCTCTGAGATTGGAAGAAGGCACACTGATGATAGCTGAAAATGCAAGTCTGCAGGCCAAGTGAGGACTTCCCGGCCGATGGTTTGAATGGCCTCTGCTTAGTAGGAGGTGAAGTACCCAGTGTGGGGTGGGGCCTGGAGAGGGGGGTTCAGAATAGAGAAGTAGAGAACAGGCATATGGGAAAAAGCAAGGAGAATCAACCCAGAAAGAATCCAAATTTTTCTGAGTGTCCAGTACTAAAGGCACAGCTGAGAAAGGGTTAACTTGATCTTTCATGTTTTCCTGAAAAATTAGTCTTTGAAAAAATAAAAAGAACTTCTAAAACAAGGCTATAATGTTATTCAAGAGCAAAGAACTATATTT
The DNA here is from genome assembly GCA_029593785.1 of Cabassous unicinctus. Classification (NCBI taxonomy): domain Eukaryota; kingdom Metazoa; phylum Chordata; class Mammalia; order Cingulata; family Chlamyphoridae; genus Cabassous; species Cabassous unicinctus. The sequence goes on along the minus strand of JAQZBX010014009.1, from coordinate 4,406 downwards.
TTCCTAACCCAAACTTACTGAATTATGTTGCTTCAAATATTCTGCAGCACTTTCCTCTGCATTTCCACCAATTTCACCAATCAATATGATGCCTTCTGTGGCTGGATCATTGAGAAAGACTTCAAGGCAGTCAATAAAATCTGTTCCATTAAAGGGATCACCTCCAATGCCTGAAAAAAGCCAAAGAATATCAACTTTGAAAATTCAAGGATGATCTTTGAAATTTAGATCAAGAAATGTTGTGTCTACTGGTTTCTTATTTTGCCCACCCCTCTGCCCCAATTCTTAAGAAATGTATCTTCATTCCTGTATTTAACGTTAAAAATCACAAAAAGCTATGTGAATATATCTCAATAAAACTGCTTAATAAATAAATAATTGTGCAAGAATAGCTAGAAATAGTAGCAATGTACAGCAGGTGAAACAGAGAGAGATTGAGAGGTGAAGAATTTTCTTATTTGTCTGGTTTTTGTTTATTATTATTATTATTGAAATAATGAAAATGCTCTAATGATTGACGCAATGAATGCACAACTATGTGATTATACCAAATACCATTGATTGTACACTTTGGATGAATTGCATGCTTTATTAATATGTATCAATAAAACTGATTTGTTAAAAAAAATAACAAAATGCTACATTTATTTCTGTTTTTAATATTACATAAATGCTAAATTGTGGTTAGTTCCTGATAGTCAAAAGAGACAGCCCTCTTATTGTTTAAGCTCTTTTATCAAACCTCTTCCCTCCCACAAAATTATTCCCATTTTACTCTTTAAAAATGAGCCTATTAAGAAGACATGTCTTTGTGTAACAAGCTGATGTTACACAAGAGGAAAGTGAGAATATTTTCTCTGATTACATATATACCAAATTCCTTTGCACAAAGTAATTGCTTGATGAGGCACACTACAGAAAAACCACTCACGTGTCCCATTGAGTGAAAGGGGAGGGTGCCTGCTCCCTCGTCCCTTAGATCCAAGAGTGTGACAACAGAGCCTACAAATAGGGATTCTTCTACAAGCATGTGACATTTAAGAACGAGTACTTGTATAGGATTAAAGAACATGTTCCAAACAAACTGGCTGGCACTTTTTTTTATTATAAATTTACTGAGTGCAGGATTAATTTCTTACTTTTCAGTTTATCTCTGAAAAATGAAGTTGAAGACAGGAACTATCATTTACTAAGTGCCAACCATGTATAAGTACTGTGCCTTAGCACTCACTAACCCTGTCATTTCATAATTCTCCCACTCTCTCTGCAATGGGCATTATTCTTCTCAGTTTACAAATTAAAAACTGATGCTGGAGAAGACAGAATGAGCAACCCTGTTTCAAAACCCATTCTTACTCTCCATCACACTAAGTCACCTTGTGCCTAACATAGTGTTGTGTACATAGAGAGACTCAATTAATGCTTGCAAAATTCAATTTATAGATTTGAATCCTTAAAAAATATACTCGAGTTAAATTTTATAATTTTTACTTTTTTTAAATAAAAAAAAAGCTATCCTAAAGATCTGAAAGAATATTTATAAAAAAGAGAAACTTGCCTGAGTTTTGGTAATGCTAAAATTACTATAAAAAGTGAACACTTGTTGGAATTTGTATTTTTTTTTAAGTGGAAGGCAGTAGGATACGGAAAAACAAGGTTCTGGGGAACTTAACCTTCCTCATCTCTATTTTATCACCAATAAAGCTGTAATAATACAACTTTTCCAGTTCAGAGGAGGCTCAGAGAGTTGACTTAATGCAATAACAAATGGCAAAGAATTCAGTAACTGTGAAGCACTGCACATAATTATAATAACAAAAGCCCCAAAATGAAGAACAATTTCTTCACAGCAAGCAAAATAAGTGATGTTTTCAGGCACCAGTGGTGTCAGGAGCTGCATCCCAGGAAGTTTATTCCTCACATGGAAAGCAAATCTTAGACCATGACTCTTGAAAAAATATAGAGGAGCTTCACAATTAAGCAAACTAAATTCAAGACTTTTTAAATAAAATCAAAATCCTTTACAAATAATCAATAGTTACTACTATACTCATTCAATGAAGATACTGTACTGCAATAAAAAGATTTTAGCAAAATTTCCTCACCAATACACAAAGACTGCCCCAGTCCAACTTGTGTCGTTTGGTGAACTGCTTCATAAGTCAGGGTGCCAGATCTGGACACAATACCTTAAAGGAAGAGAATTCAGGAACATTAGATTGTGTTCATATGACAGCCTATCATATGGTAAACTAAATTACAAATGCTTTGAGGAACTAATATGGGTATATACAAAAAAAGAAAAGTTGGAAAAAGGGGAAGTATATTATTAGTTATTTATGACTACAAAAGCAAGAAAGACCTAAATTACCTTGTCCAAGAATCTATGGTATCAGTATGAACTTGGTAATTACAATCCTGCTTAAGAATATCAGAATGCAATAAGTGATTAGAGTTACAGATGCCCAAACTATTAAACCATCAAAACCTTCAGCCTACAAAACCAGCATTATTCCCATTTAGCAATGCTATCTGACCTTCCCCACAACTATTTTCCAACAATTTTCAAACAACATATAGGCTTTTAACCAATATAAGGAAAACTACAGAATAAGGTCAAGATCCCTCAGGATTCAAATCTACCAACTACTTTCCTTTATCCAATAGGGCACGTGTGATTTCACATCTGGACAAAGTATGTGTGCCTGGGAGGTAAGTGGGGAGGAAGGGGTCAGCAGCAACTAGATGTCCTCTCATGGCTGAGCCACAGAAAAGGTCATTTATTCCATGCTACAATCTATACACTACTTTAGAAAAGAAAACATACAGTGAGGGAATCCCTAATTTTAACAGGTTGATAAGTATAAATGAGTAACTTCAGTTGTTAGAATATATTATCTAAAAATATTTTGAAAATAAAACGTAAAACTCTGTATGGGCTAAAACCGTCTCTGAGGTGGTGAATAATTCCAGAGCTTCCATGGATTGCTTTCTTTAAACTTAACCTTGGAGCACTCTTTAAGGACTCATAAGATTCTTTTTAAATGATATGATGCCCCTATCACGGCAATGATAATTCCTGTCAGATGGAGACAAAATTCCTAACCACAAGCTACCTCAGCTTCAGTACAGCAAGCACTTGGCCTCTCTGGGGGACCAGCCAAGGTGGGATCTTTTCCCTGGTCTTTTGGACCCTCTGTGCTGTGCAAGTAATAAAGCAGTCATCTTCTGGGAGCCTCTGTTGTGCCTGAGCCTGTGTTCCCACAATGCATCATATAACAACTCGCTCCACATATGGGTCAAAAAAAAGTCTCAAGGGAAATTTTTTAAAAAATACATTGGAGTGAATGAAAATAAAAATATATCATACCAAAATTGATGGAACACAGCTAAATCAGTTCTGAGAGGAAAATTAATGAATGCATATATTGGAAAAGAGGAAAAGTCTTGAATGAATCATCTTAACTGAGAACCATTGTCTGAAAGATAGGTTAACAAGGGAGAGAAAGAGAAGAGAAGGTTGTGAGCCATCACGCATATGGACATAATCTATGGTAAAGTGATAGAGTATAGTTGCATATTGAAGGACAGAACAGGTGGGTAGTGATATTAATGGGTTTGGTGGTGCAGGGTTGACAGGTGGGTAGATTAGGAAGGGCAGGTTAGAATACCCAGGATACTGGGGGGAGAGATGGGAGAGGGACTAAGTGAACATGGGATTTGTGGGTATGATGTTGAAAGTGCAGGGGTAGGAATGCTCTTATGGCAGTATGACAAGGTAGCGTCACTGGTTTAGGGTGTAGGTTGGGGGGTGCCATTCAGGAAGGGGTGCATCTGGAGTAGGCTTTCTAGGGAGTGTGTGAGTGTTCATCCTGTCATAATGTGTTGTGTCGGGGAGTGGAGACCCACATGGTGAGTGGGAAGGAGATAGACCCCCATCTTTGGGAGGACCGATTCACCCAGAAACAGACAGGTGGGTGTCTCTTAGGCACAAGGGTGGATCCTAATAGGAGAGGATAATTAGCATGCCAAGACCTCTTGTTGGGAAGCGGGTGTGGCTCAATGGATAGAGCTCCCGTTTACCATATGGGAGGCCCCGGGTTCGCCTCCCGGGGCCTCCTTGTGAGGGCAGGCCAGCCGGCACATGCAGCGCTGTGGGCTGATGCAGCAAGACCTCACAGCAGGAAGTGGGTGTGGCTCAATAGATAGAGCCCCCGTTTACCATGCGGGAGGCCCTGGGTTGTGAGAGCAGGTCGGCCAGCGCGGCACGGTGGGCTGATGCAGCAGGACCTCACAGCAAGGGGGAGATAAGCAGACATGGAAGAAACACACAGCGAATGGACACAGTAAAAAACACAAGCAGCAAGGGGGGGATAAATAAATAAATAAATAAATCTTTAAAAAAA
>JAQZBX010014008.1:0-39112 GCA_029593785.1 Cabassous unicinctus | reverse complement strand
AATGAGCAAAAAAAACAACAACCAAAAAACAAAACAAAACAGCAGACAACTAACAAAAGCAACAAGCAAATAGATGTGGGAGTCATCTGGGGTGGGGGGGATTAATTTAATGGATTGTGACCACAACCAGAATTTTTGGAGGGTATTTTTGTAAGTTGCAGTCAAAAGACTTGGAAAGCAATTGCAATAATCCAACCTAGTTATTTTACTGATAAGAAATCCCCAGACCAAACAAGATTAAGGAAACGTTAATGACTTGTTTCCAATTGAATATTTCTTACACTCTGCCTCAATCCTCTCTCAGCTGCAAAAAATATCCTCACTCAGCTTGTGGGGAATCATTCATCTTAGCATCCTTCTTGTGAGACATCTCTGGCATAATAAAGCTCCCCAACAATATGGAGAAAGAGAAGTGTTAAGAATGCTGTGGCAGAATCTGATAACAGTTTTAGATTCCAAATGTGGACAGGAAGTTCAACTTCATTAATCCAGGTAAAGGGAAACTTAGAAGCAGTGAGGAAGTGCCTTTGATACTGCCTCTGCTGTCTCCCATCTCAACCCACTCTTCCTTTTCCCTTTTTCAGGGTGCAGTGTGGAACTGAAAATGAAACACCAGGTCGGGTGCCTGAGAGCCATATTCTTGTCCTCTGTTAGGATTAGTTATATGAGCTTGACAATCTTAGACACCAGAGTCCCATTTTTTTTCTTCACTAAAATGAGAAGGAAGCCTGAACAGTAATTAATGATCACTAATCATTTTGGGGTCATGGGGTCATTTTGAAAATCATATGAAAGCTATGGACCCTGGCTCCCCCAAATGGACATATTCACATGGACAGATTTTGCTTATAATTTCGTGGCATTAATGAGTTAGCTCCAGTGTGTCAGGAAAGACTCCCATTGACTTCTCCCCTCTCTGAAATCTTAAGGAATGAGAAGTCATAACATCCCAGAGGCAGAGGATGCAGTGGTTAAGAGAAAATGCTGTGTATTTGGGATTTGCTTCAAAATAATATGGGAAGGAGCACGTGATTGGGGGTAGAGATGAAACTAGATTGTCCATGGGTTGATAATTGTTGAAGCGATTACATGGGAGTTCATTATATGATTCTGTCTGCTTTCGTATGTGTTTGAAATTTTCCATAATAAAAAAGTTTTTTTCAAAAATTATGGACTCTGGAGCCAGGCTGCCTAGGTACAAATCTTGATTCCCATCACTTACCAGCTCTGTGACCTTGGGAATGTGTCTTAACCTTTCCTTTCCTGTAAAATAGGGATAATAATAATAATTCCCACCTCATAGGGTTGTTGTGAGCATTAAATTAGTTAATATATGTAAGCATTTGCAATAGTGCCTGGCACTTAGAAAGCCTCAATGACTGTTATTATCATTGTCTGGAGGAGCATTCTGAATGGACAATTTGGAGAGTGACTGGGGACTGGGAAAACTGGATGATTAATTAAAGATGGAGTGGGGAGGAGAAAGCAGGGAGAGTGCATTTGAGCATTTTAAAGCCTTTGCAACATTTAGAATGGTTTGGCATGTGTGACTTGTCTCTTTCTTCTCTATCCCCAAAACTCTGTACAAACACCATAATACACACACACACACAAACACCAGTTCCTTTTGGAGAGGGAGAGGTGGCTGGGGGCAGGATGGGGTCTTTCTATGTTCCATTTTCTGCCGGTGTCTGCTGAGCTGTGACACTTAAGAGCTGGGTGGTTAGGATAAATCATAAACTGCTCAGAGAGGTACGAACTAAGACTGGTCCGGGGTTGAGGATCAAGATGTGAAAACCAATGCGCCAGTGAACCAGTGGGGTTTCTTCTGCAGGCCGAGATCATATGAGCCGCATAATGGGAAAGGATGGTGCTGTCCGCCTGTCAGGACGGGTGTAGGTCCCAGTGGAAGGCTCTCCCCAGGCCTGTGATGGTCTGTGACATTTTGTGACAATCAAGAGGGTTGAAGAAGGAATGAGAAGGGAAGCAAGAAATTCCCTACCCAAAACACATGCAGAACTCCCCACCATTTCCCTGGGAAAACAAAACTTGTCTTAATCTGTTATGGATGGAGAGAAATCTACCTCAAGGGCTGTGAGAGCTCTGGTCAGAGATGTCTCAGGACCCACAGAGAGGCTGGATGCATTTGTATGGAATCCACAGCATCCAGGCTTGGCATGATGTCAGAGAAGTAACAGTTATAATGTCAATGAACATTACCAACTCGTATTGAACACAAACTCTGTGCCAGTCACTCTACTGTTATTTTTTTCACAGTAAAATTGGTCACAGATTCCAAGATAATTTGTTCTAGTTTGGAAAAAATAAAAATACTGAATGGAGATGTTTTGAATGTTGTCTTTAAGAAAAAGAAATTATTTTAGCCTGGGATAGTGTTCAAATTCAGCTTAATGAGGAATAAGATATATTCTATAGGTCCTAAGGATGAGGAAGGATTCACTAGAGGCATTTTGTATACATTAAAGACGTATGAGGGAAGCGGATGTGGCTCAAGTGATTGGGCTTCCGCCTATCACATGGGAGGTCCCGGGTTCAGTTCCGGGTGCCTCCTGGGGAAGGTGAGCTGGTGCGACGGGCAGGCACGGCCAGTTGATGCAACAAAGAGACACAAAGAGGGAAGACAATGAGAGACACAAGAAACCAGGGAGCTGAGGTGGATCAGGTGATTGAGCACCTCTCTCCCACATGGGAAGTCCCAGGTTCAGTTACCGGTGCCTCCTAAAGAGAAGACGAGCAGACACAGAAAGCACACAGCAAATAGGTACAGAGAGCAGACAGCAGCTGCAAACAACGAGGGAGGGGGGTAATAAAATAAATCTTTGAAAAAAATAAAGACGTGTGAAAATTAATTTGAGGATAGTCAGTGGTTCTTAAAGCTGGTTTAAGGTCCTAAGGGTGTTTTTGGTGATAACAGATGACTTCTGAGACTAATGTTTGTAGTGGGACTATGTGCATATTGGATTCTTACACAAAATACATTTAAGAATTTCATCATTGGTACCACTTCATCAGTAACATCATAGGGGCTTTAGCTTGGCCAAAGTGTCTAGAAATGACAGAACCACATATTTAAGTTTATTTCTTTTATCAGGCAGTGGAAAGTACATTACATTTGTGTCTCAATGCTACACATTTTTTACTTGTCACAATTGGCCATGGGAAAGTTAGAACCAAGAACCTTCTAAATTCACTTTATTTTGGTGGTTAAGAATATGGACTCCGGATTCAATGACTTGAGTTTTTGTGAGATTCCATTACCTGGCTATTTTGTGAGTAGCCAGGTAGTTTTGGGAAAATTACCTCAATTTTTCTATGGCTCAGTTTCCTCATTTATAATATAGGAGCAATAATAGTATCAACTTCATAGGTTGTTCTGAGGGTTAAATGAAATTGTCTAAGAAACAGCTCAGCTCAGTGCTTCGCCAGTGGTAAGCACTACATAATGTAAGTGGTTTTGGTAATATTACTATTCCCATTTTATGGACTCTGCCCTGGATGTTTCATTCCATTTCTGCCCAGAGAATTACCTATAGAGTACAAACTAGCGTCAGTAGAACCAGGAAAACTTCAAAGCCTGTCTAGGAAGTAGAGGTCAACATTCCAGGCACTTTAAAAATGTTCTGGGAAGAATTGTGCATGCATGAACATGTGTCCACAAGAAAGGAGAGTCTGTTGCACTGAGCCCATAAATAGAATGACTTAATGATAACCTGGTTTTCTGAAGACTGGGAGAAACTGAATTTGCTCAATTTTCTAAAGCAAAATAAAGTGCAGTTAGTAATTAATCCATATAGATAACCAGCTACTCTGAACTTCGTTGGACAGAATTCTTTCTCAACCTGCCCCTTCTTGAAGACACAGGAAAGCCAGTCCTTTCGAGGCCCTACACAATCTGTCCTCATCTCTTACTCTTCTCCCCCACTGCATTCTGCTGTCCTCTCCCTCAGGGAACACGTGCTTCTGCTCTCTGCCTGCGAGAACAGCATAGCTGGTTCCTTCCTCTCTCAGTGGTCTTACCAGACCACTCTCTTTAAAATTGCAACACCTTTCTATCCCCCTACCCCTGCTTTCTCTGTCTCCTCGGCTTGATCACCTTCTGATAAACTATGTATTTATTTACTTGGTTTGTTGTTTGCCTCCCCCATTCCAGAATGTAAGCTCCATAAGGGCAGGGATTTGAATTTTGTTCATTGCTGTATTCCCGGTGACTAGAACAAGGCCTGGCCCCAGCGGGTGGCCAGTATTTTGTGGAATGACTGTCAAGGAACCCACATACTCACCAGTTCAACAGGCTGGGCCTTGTCTCCAGGGAAGTTTTTTCTAGCTCAATACTGGGAGGGCTTGATTCAGGAGAGGCAGTTCACAGAATTCTTTCAACCTAAGAGAAATGTATCACTGGCTTTTGTTTCCTAAGCCAGTATCTCAACCACAGTATCATCAAATTACCCACATAATGTAATGTCAGAAGGGAGTATAATTTAACTGTCTTGGTATTCCTGTAAACGGAAGCCATGGCTTTGTTGATTTTGAACCTTATAGAATGAAAGTATTTGGTTGCTTAAAATGTCTAGTTCCCAATTTGTTTTTTTCAGAAAGCTTTATATGACTCTGCTAATTTACCTTTTATCATTGACAACATTTTTGTGTAAACCTTTGTTGTCCCTAAAGGGGTTTTATTTTAGTGATGGTCCCAAGAATTATTTTTATTTCTTTATACCTCTATGTATTTTCTTTAATAAACATATATTACTTTAAAATGAGAAAAAACCATTAAGACTTTTTTTGGCTTTCTAGTAAGTTTGCCTAACCCTTTTATAAGGCAGAGAAATATTTTTAAAATCCCATATTTAAATTCCTATCATTTGTCAAAATTCCTGGGAAAGCCAATTGCTTGAGGAACTGACAATCCCAGCAAAAAAGGAGAGCGAGGGCTTGGAGTTTGGCAAGATTATCAATGCTAGATGAGTTTTTCACTCAAGAATTCTAACATATTTCATGTTATTTCGTAGCTTTCAATTCGGTCAAGACTTCATGGCGTCTAAAATATACTGCATACCTCTTCTAACAAGAATGACGTTAGGTAAGAAAAGCCTTTTCCTTAGATAGACATGTTCCCTAAGTTAATATTGAAATGATTTCATTTTTTAATGCAATGATTTTCCTCCCATATTAAGTAATTTTTGTAAAAATTCCACGAGGGCAGAACACTTCATGTCCCCTTCTCTGGAGGATGAGACTTTGTCCCTGGAATGTCTATATAGTCAGTGAAAACTCAGGGCCTCTCTGTGTCTGGACATGTCAAGGATCCCCAGGACTGAACTAAGGCAACTAGAGGGCAGTGAGAAGGAGTTTGGAAAAGCCTCAGGAGTAACAAGGAAGCCGAGGTGGCTTTGAGGTGACCGCCTTGCTGGTGGAGATGTTCCCAGCCTCTGGAGTGGAGGGAGAGATCTTTTTTTTTCCTAGAACTTTCTGGCCCAAAGCAGGCACCAGCCTCCTGTGGGTTTCGCAGGCTATCTGGCCCTCAGTCTGAGGCTGGCACCAAGACCTGGAGAAGGAGACACTTTCGTGACCGCAGGTGGGAAGATGCCAGTCCTTACTTATGGACTGCCAACTCTGCACACAGGCTCCGTGACTGTTTTCCTCCTTTGCTATCGTCAGAGCCAAAACGGAACCTGCCATTATTAGGTGCTCAATAAATACCTGCTGAATCAGTAGCTGAAGAGTGGCTCAACTATTAACAGTGACAGCAGAAGTATCTGCAAACTGCTTGAGGGCCCTGCTGGCAGTAAACAGGGTTTGGGCAAGAGGGGACACTCTTAATTCTACCATTGGGGTCTCTACCCAGAGAATGCTCTTTTCTTACTGTTATTGTGATACTACTACAGCCTGAAGCCGGAGTATCCTAGAGATTCACCTTATCCACAGCTATTTATATCTAACAGTTAAGGCTACAAAATCATTTAGTTGATAGAGCCACACTTCACAACAGATACTTTATATTACAGTCTGTTATAATTATACTATGTCCTAATTTTTAGATGCCATAAAATGTCCATCCATTTTAAATCTTGAAATCGTTAACACTAGTGTCTATAAGACTAGGACTATTTATTCAACCAAATAGAAATCCTCAGAGACATTAACTCCATAGGTTTATTTGGGGGGTGGGGGTAGGGAGGACAATCTGTCTACCCATAAGTAAGGATTCGGTGTGCATGTGTGTGTGTGTGTGTGTGTTATATGCTGGGGGTTTCGGACAGGAGATAGTGTGCAGACTGTATTTTCTTTAAGCGTTCATGTTTTCCTACCTCTGAGTGACTATAACGTGTCCTGACCTCCTTTGAGAAAACCTTTCTTTGGGATAGGCCTTGTTAAGGTAACTGTTTCTTTAAATTGTTGACACTACAACAATCAAGCAACAAAATATGTTTAATAGTCATTCATGTAAGTAGATTTATATAAACAGAAAACAGTTCCACTTTTTTTGTTGCCAAGCAAACAGAGCACTAGGATCAGCACAATTAGGAGGCTGAGACCTCCGGGATAAAGGCAGTGCCTTCTCTTAAGACATGAGCGCCATCTGGAGGATTCATTTGAAACTACAGCACGGCGACCAAGGACCCTAATGTTTTCAAGAATTAAGGTACAGTTTGTAAACAGGTGGGCAACCGAGGCAGAAACAAACTATCTTCATTCCCCCGGCTTGAGCTTCTACTATTCAAGTTTCCAGTAGAGGACTCCTGAGAATATTGTTACTGAGTGAGGTACTTCCAGAAGAATTGGGAAATGTATCCCAGACATCTGAAGAGTAGTAACACTAGCGTGTTCTTAAATACAGGTCAGGAAACACCGGGCAAAAGGGAAACAGGCGAATATGTCCCCAACTCACTGTGTCTTGCTCTCCCCTGTCCCTGCCCTGGGTAGGGCTTCATACAAACCCATCAAAAGTTTTAATCAAAAGAAAATGAAAATGACTGATAGTTTAGTTTTTTCCAGAGCATTTCTATTTTAACAGGTTGAAAGTCTTAGTGAAAAAAAAAACAAAGAGAGAGATAACTAACAGAATTTCAAGTAGATGTCAGCTGTTAGAGGGGCTATGGTGGAGTAGGATACCCTCCACCTTTATAAAAAATTTAAATATTCCTTTAAATAAACTAGGTCTATTCCTTACTGATACACCTGTTTTCATGAAAGTATTGTAAAAGGGGATGTGGAACCCCTAAAGAGTCAGAGTACTTAAAAAGATCTGTGTTTCTAATGAGATACTCGTATTTTGAGAGCACGTCATAGTCCTTTACCTCAGTGCTTCTCAGATGTCTGTGAAGAACTGTTTTGTTTTTGTTTGTTTTAGTTTCCAATTACTCTGATACTTGTATAAATTAAGGATAAAAATGCTATGGCAATATCTAACAGTTTAGTCTCACTTTCTGAAATCATCCTGTCAGAGAACATTAGCAGTGTGTAGACTATGAACTACATTTGAGCATCACTGCTGTACCTCCTGTTCTCTTTTTAAAAATTCCCGGATTTAACATAAACATCTCTGTCCATTACTACCACTACAGTTACCTTCAAGAGTGTGCCTCATACCTACCTACCTCCTACCTTCTTCCTTCATATCCTCCCTCCAACTTAAAAGAACAGTCATTGAATCAATAATAAGGAAATTTTCAAACAATTTCTAGTCTCCATTTTAAATACACCCTCCACTTATGATGCACTTCCGCCATTCCCTTGTTCAGTTCAACCCAGTTCAGTTTTGCTAACTTTATTTGCCACAAATTTGGCCTAGACACCAGAAGCTTGTATAAGACACTTAGGTAGACAGAAGTTCAGGCATTGGAGGAGAACAGGAGAAATCCATGTTGCTAAGAACATACACACTTTCTTGAGATAAAGATTGCAGAAAGCTTCCGTTCAATATGTTTTTTTTTTCTGCTTCCCATTTTCATTTTCGTTTTGCCCAAACACAGGTTGAAAGAGGCTTTTGACTTGACAAGCAATTCTGGCTTTGTGGTTTCCTTCATTCACTGTTTGGAAAGCAATGGATTATTGTTTTCTTATCCTGACACAAAACAGAAAATTCCACATGGCCACATATTAAGTAAAATGTCCTTACATTTCCATTTATAAGGCACAAGCCCCACACATCTCTCAGAGGAGGGAAGAAAACAAAGATTTGAAGACTACAAAGTAACCTAATAACCGAAGAGGTTATCAAAATGGAATTAAAACAAACCACTTCCCTTTTTAGTGAATAGGGACCTTATACTGACAGGAAATGTATGCCTCTGAGAAGGCTTCCACAACCCTTCCCCCTCTGCAGCCTCCTTCTCTGGGTTAGTGCTGGAGTTCAGCCAGAGAGGACAGAACACATCAATCACAAACACTACCCCATAGAAGCTGCTAGGTAGGGATGCTCTCACCTAGAGAAGCCTTCAGGGACCATCGCACAGTGGGCACACATGTCTGGGGCTTGATTATTTTTAGGAGTTCTGCTCTCAGCTGAAGCAGAACTGCCTGCCTGAGGACCCTAAAGTGGGGGTAGTGATGTGGGTCCTTCATGGGGCATCATCTATTGAGGAGGCTGGGTCTTGGGTTCCTCTTGAACCCTAGAGGGACTCTTAGAAACAATTTACCCTACCGAGGGCTTTCTAGAGAACATGCTGGTCACCAACTGGAGATTTGCTTGTGCAACCTCCAGATCTCCTGGCCTGTAACCCTGCAGTCCAGAGGTGGAAGAGAGAAGGGTCCTATGACACCAAAGAGTATCCAGGCTTGTTGGCTGGGCACCTGATGTCTCTTGGCACTGTATTTGTCCAGTACCGCTGACACTAGTATTATATGCAAACAAGTTTCCTAAATGTCCATGGGGATCCAAGGATCTCCTGGAAGTATGACTGCCTCAAGTCTTTATATTACCATGCAAGGTAGAGATGGGTGTGAATAGCACTTCAGAGAAAACAGGCAGACAGATGGACATCCTGAGAAAAGGGTTGGTGTTACAGTGGACAAGAAAGAAGAGGCCAGAAATCCGATGAATTGAATAATTCATTCTAAGGGTTTCACTGAAACATCTTGAAGATTCTGACTTCTCTACCATGGACAATCTAAAATCCAAATGAAATCGAGTTCTTGAGCCAATTTATTCAATTACCAAAGACCAGTACAGTAGGATAGCCATTCCAGTAGTCCATGGGCCAGCCATCTACTTTCTAGTCTGATTTTATTACCCCTTCAGTTCTACGACTTGCCGCTCAAGTCTGTAGTCAAAATTCTGCTACATTTTCAGGCATGAAGATAGTTCTCCTTAACTCAGTATCCCGTGAATCTTAGCTGAGTTATTTCCCTTCCTCTGCCTTATAGGCTATGAGCCAGAGGGAAGAGGAATAGTCCTGTTATCAACAACAACAACAACAAAACTTGTGAATCCTTTGGCTCCCCAAGGCTGCAGTCATAGCATATCCTTGGAAATATGTATTAATTTAAACGCCAACCCTTAAAAACAAAAAGTCACTTCCTATTGTTGTTTGCCCAAATCACAACTGGCCATCTCCACACGTGGCCTCACCTGCCAGCTTCAGGAATCTTTCTTAGTCAGTTTGGCCTTGACTTTGTGCCTCAGGAGGGCTGCAGTGGCAGCACTGCAGGCCACCAAGAAGAAGAAGGAGAGGCAGGCCATGTGGACAGCCAGGGGACTGTGGCGCTGCAGGAAGATCTCTCGCCGCCCCTGGTAGTCCAGGAGGATGGCCTCCAGCTGGGAGAGTGTGCAGACGGACAGAAAGGCATGGAAAATCTGATGGCCATGGCCCACGATGTCACAGGAACCTGGGAAGTACTTCTCAGGCACGGGGCAGGAGAAGAAGTAGGCGCTGACCAAGAAGAAAAGGATCTGGAGGGTGTGGTACCATGCCGCCTGCTCCTGGCAGCTAGCCAGGTGGCAGAGGGCCACGCGGTGTGCCACGGGGCTGATGTCTAGGATGAAGGCCAGGCCTGCCGGCACCACCTGACAGATCTTCCTCATGACTGGATAAGGCCTCCTGTAACGATACTTGGCATAGCAACAGCCAGCGCAAGACAACCAACCGCAGAAGGCAGCCGCTGGCAAGAAGAAAAGCCAGAACCGCTCGTACCAGGCCTGGTCGGAGCTGTAGAAGAAGTGGGCCAAGGCACTGCCGTACTGGTAAACACTCACCCCGACATAGTCCACAAAGTAGAAGGTGTAGTGGGAAAGCTCCGACTTGGACTGCAGCAGGTGGGCCAGAAGGCTGCACGTGAGGTAAGTGATTGAGGACAGGATAAAGAGGAGCAGGGGCAGGGAATGGGTGGAAGCCCACGGCAAGGCCTCAGCCTCAGCGAAGGCCCAGAATCGCAAGAGGACGGCCAGAGCCGCCAGTAAGTGGGTCCAGACATTGACCACCTCGTTATGTTTCTGAAAGAGGCTGAAGAAGTAGTAGCGCCACTCATGGCCTGTGGGGCGGTAACCGGTGTGGATGTAAGGCTCCCGGAAGAGCTGGGGCACATCTGTCTCTGGAACAGTGCAAGGCATCTTGGGAAGCCCATCTTCCAGGATCTTGGGTAGGCGACGAAGCTGCTGTCCACTGACGGACAGGGTGCTGAGGCGCTCCAATATGGCTGTCGTCATGGCTGTGGCTACCTTGGCTAAGTTTCTGCACAGCACGGTCAGGACAGGAAGGATGCAACCTAAAGAAAATAAAGTAAAATCAGCAAAATGCAGTGAGAGAGGGGCTGAGCTAAGACAGGGAAGGAACTATGGGTAATTTAAACACAACATAATTTTCCAGTGCAATAGGGGGAGCAGGGAATTGCTGATAGCTTCTCTGAGCCTCATTTTCTTCATCTGTTTAGAATGGAATTGGACATTTACTATTCCAACATTCTGATTCTGTCTCTACTACCCACTACAGTGAGGGGTGAAGTTATGTCCTATAAATTAGGAATTTAGCCATACTGTTTTTTAACAGTATCTATAAGTAAGGCTAGCTTTATAGGCTTTGGGGTCTCCTAGATGTCATTAAAATGAAATATTAGCCTGGCTCTAATGGTAGCAAATAGTATATTATACTATAAAATATTAAAAATATATGTATTGATATTACCTAAACTACCCCCTAGTTTCACTGTTAAATCAAAGATCTGGGATAAGCAATTGACTGAACCTCAAAATAAAGACAAAGCAAATGCCTTATCAATTAGGTTGGTGTAGACCAATGTATATTCTGGGAAATATTTTAGGAGCCATTAGAAATTAACACATGGCCTAAATTTACAATAAAATCTAATTACAAAAGATTGTTGCTTAGATATATATATTTAATTATACTCTGGAAAATAAGTACTTTTGGACTTGCCTCTCCTGGGTAACTAAATCTGTACTCTCTGAATTTCAGGCCTGAAAAATTCTTAACTTTCATTTGGAATTTCTAGATGAAACATCAGCAGGATGAGGTCAGTGATTAATTCTTAAAATATTTCATAAAATGTCAGTTTTCTGAATTGTGAAATGGGAATGTTAGCCACATTGTTATTTTAATAATATCTAGGATATAAACAAGGCTATCCTTAAAAGCATTTGGGGTTTCTAGATGCTATTAAATATAATCATTAAACCAGCTTTAGGAACATTAAATGTTATAAGTATTATATAAATGCATATAAATATTATAGATATTGCTAATTACTAGCACCTAATCCTGTACTATCCACTAAATTCACTGGTAATTTGAAAATCTAATATAAGCAATCAACTGAACCTCAAACTAAAGACAAGCAAATGATTTATCAATTAGGTTAATAAAGGACAACTGGGTTGGTAAAATTGATGCTGAGTGAAGATTCTTGTGATGGTTTAACAGTTGCACAAAATTAATACATGGTCTAAATTTATTTTACTATAAATTGTAATGACAAAAGTTGGTCTTCTTTATTAAGCTCTGGAAAATCTAAGTCACTCTAGACTTGCTCCTTCAAGGTAACTAAATCTGTACTCTATGAATTTCAGGCCTCAAAAACTCCTTAACTTTCACTTGGAATTTCTTGTTGAAATTGCCAGACGACAACAGTGGTTATTTCATAAAATATTTCATAAAATGACTGTAAAATTCCATGTGAAGTTACAAGAAAAAGAAATGGATTTTGAGCTTATTTCCAGTTACCTTCCATACTTTGTATTTCCCAAGCTCTTTTCCTCAGTAAAGTTCAAAACTTGATTTACCTAAATGCCCCCCTGCCTCCAGTGACCTCAAGTGGGAGAGATATAGCAAGTGCTGCTTAGGGCACTACAGATTTTAAGGAGGAAAATTTAATCTTCCTATTCATGCTCCTTAATATGGAAAGGGGAAAAATATCTAATCAGGTGGAAAATGTAGGGCACGAGAACAAATAAATGTGAGAGAAGTTCTGGGAGATCTGGAGTCAAACCCTGGTTTTGCCACATCCAGGGTGACCTTGGACAAGTTTTAAAACTCTTTAAGCCTCAATTTCTTCATCTATAAAATGGGAGCAACAAATGTACATATCGTATGGGTGGTTGTGATGGTGAAATGAGGGAATCTAAAAATGAAATGTTTAGCACTCTGCCCAGCCATGATAGGTGCTCAGTAAATGTAAAGTACTACTGTAATTTTATTACCTTGAGAGGGTTCTCTGTGCTAGGTAGTTGGGATTACAGAGACCAATAAGATAGGGTCCCTGCTTTAAGGAGGCCAGTCTCCTGGGGGAGACAGACAAGTAGAGGCACATGACAAAAATGTGCCAGAAATGCAGAAAGTGCTGGCTCATAGCCTCTGCAAACCAAAAGAGAAGACTGCCAGTCAGGCTTCTCCAAGTGACCCCTGAAATGAGGCTCAAAGGAAAACTCAGACTTCCCAAGAGAAGATGAAGAGGGGAAGAGGTTTCCAGGCAGAAAACAAGGTCAAAGACCTTATCCCAAGATTTGGGTCCTGGAAAGCCTGGAGTGTCTGAGGAGGTGGCACTGGTGTGGTTCTCGGCATGAGTCCTGAGCTTGAAACCTGAGCCCACCATCTATGAGCACGTGATACCGGACAGCCTCTCCCAGCTTCCAACCTGAGCTTTGTCATCTGTAAAATAGAGCTAATGATAGACAGAAGCTGCCTCCCAAGGATGATGTAAGGAACATGTGATGTAATGTTTGTAAAGTGTTCAACAAAGCGCATGGTTCAAAGTCAGCAAGGCTTGCCATTATCGTGACCAGGCTGGAAGAGACGTGGGAGTGGTTAGTGAGAGGAGGGCCTTTTGTACCTTCTTCTATAGAGCCATTTGTCTAGCCAGACAGTGGTCTCCCACCAGGAATGGAAGAACCATGAACTGTTGCTCAATACAGGAATTAAAGGCACCAAGATGAACTTACTGAGGAGTTAGCCAAAAAGAGAGAGAGTGGGAGAGAAAAAGAGAATGGTCATCAGAATATCGTAATTCATTTAAAAACATACCAAAAAAGGGAAAAAATAAGAAAAAGCTGAGCAGTGTTTCTGTTATTACCCAGCAGAGGCATCCAAGTGCCAGGCAGTTAAGTTCTGGGTGGAGACTCCTCCAACTGATGATCCCGGTGGCAGTTGATGATGGATGGGGCGTGGGAGAGGCAGGCAGGGGGGCCAGGAGGCAGGGAAGGGCTCCCTGGCCCCAGGCTGGGGCTGGGAAAAGGGATAACATGCTGTTAGCTGAGAAGCATATAATCTGGGGGAGCTGGGCATGCTGGAGCTGCGGGGAATTAAAGTGTGCTGTTTTCTTTAGACCTGAGCCTCTACTATCTCTTGTGAAACAGAAAAGAAATTAGATAAAAATGTCAGTCTGGTTTTCTGGTTGGGAGAAATCGGGGCCAAGTCAATAGGAGATGAGGCTTCAGAAGACAGAATACCTAAAAAGCTCCCTAGGAAGCGCCACCTGCCCTGCAGTCTAAGACCATGGATACTTCCACTCCCTCTGGGCACCTATTCCGACCCAGACAACTCTGTATCCAGAGTTAAATGAGACATGACTGCACAATTCTTTGTATCCTATAAAACGGGGGGTCAAGCACATAGCAGGTTCTTATAAACAAACGGCTAAACTGAATTTCTGACGACTAAACACTTTGGATTTTGCTGTCTGAATGGCTGTCTGAATGGCTGGAACCTAGCACGATTCAGACCTGGGAACCAGGAAGCGGGGATTGGTGCAGCCTCACTGTTGCCTCCAGGGGCCCATGTCTGCTGGGCTCCGATCCTAATACCACCTACTTCCTCACTAATGGCTTTATGTTGACAACTCTTTCCAGAAAATTATTTTCTAACTCTCTCTTCCTTATGGAAGACACATTAGGAAGAGGTTAGTAGAACTGAGAGGCAGAGAGGTACAAGACCAAAAGGATATTAACTTTAACTTCAAAGGAAAAGAAACACAGAAAAAAAAAGGCAGAATAATCATTTCTTTTGCAAATGATGCCTCTGTTTTCAAGGATCTTTAAAACGCAGCCGCCCCAGTCTGAAGGTCTCCTTAACCACTCTACCCTGTGGCGTGTGCAACTCGATTCCCACAGAGGGACCTGCCGTCCAGGGAAACCACCACCGTGGCCTGGAGCTCAGAATATGATCCCTTTCTCCCTCAGCAAGGAAGGGGTTGCAAAACACTATCTGTGGGTGAATAGGACTTAAATTTCCCTTTGGAAGCCCAGGGTCATGAAAAATTCGAAACCTGTGCTCAGAAAGAGAGAGGGTTATTTCTTTGCCCTTTCACCTATTCCCCTGCCAGGAAATTCTTCCCTTGTCCAAAGGCAGCCATCACGGCCACAGCAATGTTAGTGAATGGTCATTCTTTTTATTATCATTAACTTCAAAAGCCAGTGGAGTCTGAGCACCCTCACTTTCACCAAGTCAGGGTGGGCAGTGCTTCCAGAAACAGACTTCAAAGGACCCCCTGTACAGCCTGTTTTGGAGGAAACCACATATTGATGTCATGATGTTGGTGCAAGCACACACCTCCCGTTCTTCCTGAGTGGCCACTCAAGAAAGGGTTCCTCCTCATTCCTGACCTCCATCCCCATGTACTCCTGGCTAAGCTGATATGGCCATCAGCTGGCCAAGCAGCTGCCTTAGAAAGATCTCCTTTGCACACGGGACACATTCTGGAGCTATCCAACTCCTCTGATGAAATTTAAATCTTTTTTAAGAAGCCTCATGAACTAGATAAGCTCAAGTCTTAATAACTTTGATCAACCAGAAAGCTTTTTCAGAGGAAGAATTATCTGCTTAACATTAGTCCAGGCTATAAAGGCCACAGAGGCAGGACAAAATAAGACTCCTTTTCTCAAGCAGCTTAAGAGGGGAGACACACTTCATGAACCAACAACCAGCACCACCCGATTGCATAACCAAGTGTAGAGGAGACTGATACACCAGTAGGTCTCTGCAGAACAGAGGATGCTTGTGGCACTCTTGGGAAGCCATGGGGAAAATGGAACTTGGGCTACGCCTGGAAGGCTGGATAGGTCTGAGACGAGTGAAGGGGTGAGAAGTGGGGCATTCCAAGCAAAGGGCAAAATATGAGCAAAGGAATGATGTGTCTTCTTCATGAGTCCATGAGCAGAGGGGCTGTCGAGGAGTAATGGAGAAGCAGGTGCAGTGGTATTCGTGGACTGAGTTTAGATTTGATGTTGCAGAAGGTAGATGGGAGCGTTTCTCTCTCCTGAAGCTTTTAGATTATTTTAATCCTTATCTCACCTGAGCTCTCTGCAATCTTCACACCTCTGACCAATGCTTCCTCCTTTGGCTTATGTGACACTATCCTCTCTGGTCCCTCCTCGATCTTCTCCCACCACCTCTGTCAACTGTAGTTTTCCCAGGGTCCCACCATCTGCCCCCTTTTCCAGGAGCAACGTGCCTTTCACACATGTACTTCTCTCATGCCCTTGGCTTCAGCTAGCACCTCTATCAGATGACACCCAAATATACGAGCAGATATCCCACTGCTCTGGATTTGTCCATCTGAATGTCCCCCAGGCACCTCAAACTCAACGTCTCCAAACTTCTACTCTGGCCCAGACTTGACCCCTCCCCTACGTCTAGGCCTGCTGATTTTTATCTCAACATTTCTTGGCTCCATTAGTCCTTTTCTTTTCTACCGCTCTCCCTTATTTCAGGCTGTCACAATTAAGTTACAAAAAACAAACAAACAGCAGTCTCATAACTGACCTCTCTTCCCTGCCTCACATCCAAATCCTTACTTTATTCTCCTAACCACTTCAGGGTGATAATTTAAGAAGGAAAATATGATCACCACTCCTCTCCTGGAGATCCCTTAATGGCTCACCATTGGTTGTTTTCAACACAAACTCAAAATCCTTAGCATGCAAACAAGGCTCTTCTTCAGTTGACCTCAATTAACCTCCTCTCCCTGAGCCCTCCCCCAGGCCACATTGGGTGGCCTGACTCTTTAAGGGAAGTTCTTCCGAAGCCCCCACTCTCCACCCCCATGTTCTTCCTGACCTTCATATTTCTGCATAAGAGGATCTTTCTCGAAAATCCTCCCCTTTCCCCTCACGTCCCTCCTAACCTTAGTACCCTCTTGCCCAGCCAACTCCAGCTCATCTTCAACACTGTGCCAGCCAGAAAGCCTTCCCTAACCCCCAGCCTGGGTTAGGGCTCTCTCCAGCACCGCTTGTATCTGGGCTGGCCTCCTCCAGTAGCTTCTCTCCCGGGGCCCTGATCATTGGTTTGCTCCACTGATTTCCCCATTAGCCATCACCCCCTTTAAGGGTAGGGACTGTGTAGAAGTGGAAATCCCCATGTCTAAAATAGTATCCTGGCACATGGAAGATACTCAGCAGAGGCACAGAGATTAAGTAACTTGTCCAGGGCTACACAGTAAGTGGCAGAGCCAGAATGCAAACTCAAGCAGTTAGTCCTAGAGTATAGGTTCTTAGTCAGTATGCTATATGACCCTCAAAAAATGCACTCTAAACACAAAGATATTTTTATGATATGCAACTTCAGATATACTCTTCTAACATTGCTTTGCTCCATTTACAAAGATAATCTGCAGTTGGCCCTACAAAAACAATCACTGCTTACAAAAAAGCCTCTCAGTTCTTTTCCATTGAGTTTATTTGTAAGTCTGGCTCCAATACTCTTCAAGAGAAGAAACATGCTTCCCACAAAATCTGAGTGCAATCTATCACACAACTCCAGTAGGTCTGTAACCCAAATAAAGGTGGTCATAAACCTGATGGGCCTCTTTCATCTTAAAGAGACATGTAATGAGCACAGCTGGCCCTGCAGAGTTGGTGCAGTGCCATGTAGCAACCATAAACTTAAAGTCTGAAGTCATTTAGCAGCCTGTTGGTGGCAAGCACATAGACACTGAGAACAGTCACTGAATTCTGCAACACACATAGCATGCTAGCTATAAAGCCTCTCCCTTAATAACAAAGGGCAAAATTAAAGGCCCCACACTTGGGAAACTGACATAGTTTGGTAATGAGGACATTTTCTCTGGAGCCCAAATAGAAGCACTCCAAAGCAATGATATTCTCTGATCTGTTACAAGAACCCTATGTGAACCTACCACAAACGTGGACTAGATGATTTCCAGCAAAGAGCACTGCACCAGGAATTAGAAGTCTTGACTTTCCATTCCAGCTCAAACACCAATTATGTGGCTTGAAGCAAATCACTCAACCTTTGTATATCTCAGGTTCCTTGTCCATAAAATAGGGTGTAATTTCTGCAAGCTCTAGTACTGTGAAATTCTCTTTACATTTTGCTTTGTGCTTAACATCAAGCAAGGGACTGAAATCAGCAAGCAGTGGCATCACCTCGTGTCACAGTGAGCAGGAACAACACTGATGGCAGGAAGATGGCCTGCTGGTTGTTGGACAGAGAACAAAAGAGGGGCAATTCCCATTACACAGGGCAGAAGAAATGTTTCCGGAACCCCTGGAAGCTCTGCCTTCCACATCACTGCATCACCATAAATGGCTGAGAAAGAACAGCAGCCAAAATGCCAACTTGGTATTCATTTATAAGTTCTGGAACTGTGCTTTTGAGCAAAGTCTTTGGTTTAATCAGAGACGGAGGTGGAGCTGCAAACAGCCACAGGCGCCTCCAGGCTCTCCACTGTCATCCATCAAGTGGGAGACGCTGGGCCTACACTGATCTTGGGGCCACGACTGCCAAGTCTCATATCGCTCTTCATAAAGTCCTATTTTAAAGAAAGGCACCACAAGCAGAATCCTATTATTAGCAGAGACAATTTTAACATGGATTCAGATTCACCAACAGTCAATGCATTTTCCCCCTAAATCTAACAAAGCCTAATAAACATAAAGAGCTATCTCACTATCCAAAAAAATGGGTGATTTGTTTAAATACATTACAATAAATCTATGTAATAGAACACTATGTACATATTACAAATAATTAGGTAGATACATTTACATGTATTGTTATAGAAAGATGACAAGATGTACATGTAAGTGCCACTGATAATTCACTGTAGTCTCCCCTGCACTTAGAACAGTGACTAGCACATAAATAGATGCTCAAGTGATTTGTTGAATAAATAAGTGAATGAGACATTGCTACAAAGAGAAAGCAAATGAACAAAAAGCATATATCCCATTTTTGTAAACATAACAACATGATGGCACAAAAAAAGTATGGAAGTACATAGAATCAAAACATTAACACAGATTGCTAAACGGTAGGATTATGGGGAATTTTACTTTTCTTCTGGGGTAGGTACTATCGTTAGAGTACTTTCTTTGTTTTTTATTTTTCATTTATTTTTATTGTTTTTTCTTTATGTTGGAGCACTTTTTAATAATAAACACTCCTTTTAAAATTGGAAAAAATAAAGTTATTGCTATTCTGCAAATATAAATATTTGACAGAAATATACAATAAGTTGTTAAACATGATTAATTATTGAAATGGGTATTAAGCATCCACCCAAAACACCCCAGAATTCTAAAGGAATACATATATACTCACATTATTCTGTGGATTTTGAGCTCCACTAGTTAGCATACCCTGCTAATATTAAGTTATCACTAGGAATAATCTAACTATACTTGCCATAACTGTAAGCTAATGTCATGGGGAGAGGAACTAGACTCGGGTAAAAAATGTAACATTTACTGTTAACGCAGCAATCAAGTTCTCTCAGACTAGAAAGCCAGTCGATACAGTATTTTCAAAGTACTTTTCCCACAGCACACAAACCCAAACGGCCTTTATTAATAAGCGAGTGGCCATGTGCGTCCAGGGTGTGGCTGAACCCTGCCTCTAATAAAGGTGAGGCACACCTGAGTGCCACGGATGTGCCAGGTTGCTCACCTTCTGACTATCCTTTCATTGGCAGCGCCCTATAATGTTCACAGGGGGAAAAAGGAAAGACCTTAATTTGCCGCCATGCCCCCTGGGGAAGATGAGAGAGCACATTTCCTCCAAGGGCCTTTTTCTCTGTCCCTACTGGAACGCTGTAGCGGGAATTCTGTGAACTTTTAAAAATCGTCACCTCCTTTATCTCCCACATCTCGGCTAATCTCACCTGAGGAGGCATTATTTTCAAGTTGCATCATTACTGATACAAAATGAATCTTCCACAAGTGATAGTATCTGTGATGCATCTGTTTGGTGGGGGAATTTGGAGGAGCTGGAACAGTTAAGAAGGAGAAGACATTTCAGAGCAGCTGTCTAAGGAAGGAGGTCAGTCAACAGATCATTGGGTGTGATCATTACTCCTTCAGAGACTTCTTGTTTGGGTAAAGGTAAAGCTCTGCTGTCTGAAATTCACATTAATTAAAACCTAGGGACAGGTGTCTCCCAGGACCATCGGCTTCATTAGCTGTGGTTTGGCTGCAGTTATACAGCCTCTCCATTAGATCTAGCCTCCAGCCAGCAGGAAGCTTCACGGGAGATCCGCAAACCTGCTGGGACATAGGCCAGCTCGGGTGAACCCTGAAGAGAGCTGCAGATTTCCACTTGCAGGAAATCAATCTTAGGAATGTACTTTCCGTAGCACAAGAATCTGATAAATTAAGCTGGGGTTAGGGCACAAGGTAAAGAAAGCAGTGTTTCCTTGCAATTAAACGTTAACCCTTGTGCACAGAATACTTAGCCTTATTAGCTACAAAGAATCAAGCAAGTCACTTCATTCTCAGTTTCTCCTTACAGACCCTCAAGGCCTTAGTTCAATTCTACATCGCCATGAAGCCTTCTCCAAACCATCTTGATTTCTTTTCTCCCTCAACACTCATCTTACCAATTCCACGTGTTTTGATCAGCAGAATATCCGTGTGACTTCACGGCTGTGTGTAAGTAAGCCACCTTGCCTCCCTTGGCCTACTTGGGTTGCAAGCTCCTTGAGACAGGAGCACAGACTCAGCCTTTATTTTTCCTATCAGCAAATTATCAAAGGCTTCCCAGAATGCTTCAATAGATAACTGTTCAAAGACAGAGTGAATCAGACTCTTCTTTGCCACTCTCCACTTCTAAAGGTAAGAATCAGTGAGATCTTAGGTAATGAAAATGCTATTTTTCAAAAGGCAACTAAATTTCAGTTGGATGTTTATCTGTGTGGGGTTCGTCTACCTGGGAAGTATATATAACACTATCTAAATTGCTAAGTGGATTTCCAGTCACCAGCTCACTTTTGGTCTAACGCTACCTACCATTGGTATTTTGTGCTTAGAATGCCTAAGCAGAGATGTAGGAAATGGAGAGGCCAGGCAGGAAAAAAAAAAAAAAGATGTAAAATAACACTGGAGCAGTTGAGCCCTAGTTATTTGCTTGCTTGTTTGTTTACATTCCTGTTGCACAGGAATCCACAGAAAAAAGGCAGAACAGACTGTCCTGGTTTCCTAAACAAGCCACACACTTGAAATTTCCAATGCTAGTGGACCCCTCCATGCCTGGCAAAACCCGCTTCTCTCTCAAATTTGAGCTCAGATACAACCCTACTCTGTGAAGGTTTGCGACAGCCTTAAGTAGAATTAATCACATCCTGTTATACCCCCTTAGCATTATGCTGTAACTGACTCTACATGTGTCTTCCTTTACATTAAATTGTGAAATTCATTGAGATGCACAAGGAAGTTGACTTTTTAAAAAATTTTAGTTTGTGTTACTTGATTGTGAAAAAGCACAGAGAATTTAAGTGACCTATTAAAGCCCTGAACCAAAGAGCCCTGAACCAAAGGTATGGACAGATCCCACTGCTTCTGACTCCTGTGTCCCAAGAGTCCAGCCAACTGTGTCTCAGGAAAAGAAAAATAGGATCGGGAAAGGAAGAGTGAGGTGAGAAGGGGGTGTGTCTGTCTGCCTCTGAGCCGGTGACAGACTGCAGTAGTCCTGGTTCACTGTACCATCCTAGGAGTGCCATGCAGAGCCTTCTCTACCAGGACATCCCATGAGGGCTCCTCTAAGGGTACCCCTGAAAGCCCCTCTCCACTTCCCAGGGAGGCCTTTCCTACAATTTGAAGTAGTAATTTATAATCAGTAGCTGGTCTGGTTAAAAGTGAGTAGCTCTTCCATAGAGAAGCTATGTTTGAAAAGTTAACCTACTCAGTTCAGATCATTAACTGTCACACAACTACAGCTTTCATTTCCATTTCTGCTATACTACAATTATCCATCGGCCTAGTCTGCAAGTTTTACCAGGGTAGTGATTATTTATCTTTCAGAATTACTTTGGCTCCAAGAGCTCAGATTTGAAATTCCTTCTCCCTGATCCTAACACTCCTGACTTCCACTTGGCTGTGCCCTCACACCTGCTGAACATCCTCTTTGGGATCCTCATGACCTCCAGCCCCTGACCCTTCTTATCTCTAAATTCCCTGGCCTCATTTTGGCACCACAACCATCCCAGCTATCTCACTCCTACCCTGGCCAGGACTCTGCACCCCTTCTCTCCACCCCTTCCATCCTGCCCAGCCTTTGCTGAATGTGCCTGCAGAGGCCAACCTTGAATGACACCTAACTTTGCTTTTTTCCTTACCAGGTACAGCGTATTGCTAAAGAAAGTCATAAAACACTGTGAGACCATTATAAATTCATGTCTTTTCACCTTGACCAAGACTTCGCTCTATCCTTAAACACTGGATGTTCAAAACCAAACTATTCCTGACCAATCTCCCAGTCACCAAGCCTTGAGATCAGTGTGAAATGTGCCTCCTTTCCTTCCTCCCTCCCTCAAATCCCAGTCATCAAATCCTTTTCATTAAAAAAAAAAAAAAACGTAGCATATCTAAAACCTGTTCCTTCTTTTCATTTCCCCTGTGTCCTGTCCCGGCTACACTATGGTAACAAATTCCTAACTGATCTTGGATCCCCAGTCTCTGGCTTCAGTTCTGTCTTATTTGATGTGCCTAAAGCTCAGCTTTGACTCTGGCTACCTCTGGTGGCCTCTCTTCTCTGCCAACTAAAGCTCACGTTCCTGAGCCTGGCACTTAGAACTTTCTGTGACTTGGCCCTAATCTGCTTCTTCAAACATCACCCACTACTTGATTTCATGAGGAACAAAACAGTAAATAGAATAGAAAATGTCCCAGGGCACCCCCACATATTAAGGATATATGGTCATGAAACTCTGGCTTCCTAAAGTAAAAATATTTCTTATCAAAGGTCATGTTAAAATTGGAAAAATTTATACCATTTGCTATTTCCTAAACATGCACTGTGACTTTCTCCCTTCATTTTAAAATTATTAGGTATTTCAATAGAGAGGATGATATAACAAACAACTGTCAAATCTTGACATATATTTGCTCCAGATTATATATATTTTTACGGAATACAACTGAAACCCAGGCTCCTGTGTGCACATACTTCCCTCCCTCCCCAGCAGCAGCCACTATGTACTGAATTTGCTATTTTTCATTTCCACTGATGTTTTCCCAGGAAAAGGTTATGGAATTATAAAATTATATGACACAATAAAAACACGAAATGACATGTGCATAAAAATATATCTATTATTTTGGATATTTTTAACCTTTATACAAATTTTATACAAAGCATTCTGCATTCTTTTTTCATTTAATATGTTTTGAGGTTTTTCCACATGAATTGCTACCTAAGTCTCCAGTCAATTCATTTTTCTCTGAACAATTTCCACTGGGTCATTATACCACGCTTATTTACCCGTCCTCCTGTGGATGGCCACCTAGGTTGTTTCCAGCTGTTTGTATTACAGACCAGGCTGCACTGTAGTCTTGTCCATGCCTCCTTTGCCCAGGCGGTGCCTTTTACCTAGAATATCCTCCCTATTGCTACCTCAGAAAGCTTCATCCATCCCTTGAGGCGCCTCTCAGATGCTGACTCCCCCGTGATTTCCAATTCAGTCAAAGAGGTATCTCCATCTGTCCATTCTCCTGCAACCTTCATTTCTTATCACTCCAGTGATGCTGCTGCACACACCCTCGTCCTGTGGCTATTTGGGCAGCTTCTTCTACTCCTGTCAGGCTGTAAGCTTCCTGTGGGCCAGGACTGGGTCACGTGGCATTAAGTCTCTCTCCTCCACACTCAGAACCTAGCACAGATATTTGCCAAGAGCAGACCCTCAATATATGTCTGTTGAATCCATGGAGCTTTTCTTCTAATGGCTGTTACATTCCCACATATAACTGCTTCACCACGGAGGGTAAAGAGAAGCTGTCTCTATCATTAGCACTGTATATTTGGGGAAATGGAGATACAGGAGGATACCCTGAGCTCTATAACCAGCTGGGACTACTCCATCATAGGTAGCTGCCTATGCTTAAAGATCAAAGGAAGTAGCCTCCCTCCACTCTTTATTGTCAAAGCACCCGAAACACGACAACATTTATGCCAATAATTTTATAAGACATTTATTCAGAACTAAAAGAAATCAGACATTGGGAGATTAAAATGTTACAAAAACTGCAGGAGACAATTTCCAAGAATGGTGCTGTGCTTTTGCAGTCAACCAATGCTTATTGCATCAGGGTGAAATGGACTTAAAGAGGGAATCAGTTCCTCCTCCCCCACCTAGCCCCTGTCCTTAGCAATTATTGTATAACTTTAGACAGAGAAGAGATTCACAAACAGCCATGTGTGTTCTGCTAACGTAGCCTCATAACCCTCAGCCAGGGGACAGGTTGGTGGAGGGGCAAAGTTTCTGTCCATCTGTAGATGTTCATATCCCCACCATGAGGGGACAGGGGAAGACGCCTTCCTGATTCATGCTCATTATATTTCTTTTTTATTAGACCTATAAAAGTGAAGTTAAAAAGTGAGATGTAGAAATCAGTTCAAGAATCCAATGCTGCAAACCTTTTTTTACTTTTTACATGAGTACAAAGTATTGGCTTAAATGATGTAAATTGATACGTGTTTGTACCAGCCTCATAAATTACCAATAGAACATGTCCAGGTCACAGGGTTTTTCTAAGCAGGATTTTTCTATTCCATGCATGACCTATCAGGTAGAAAATAACAGCAACGATTACTCTTGAGCTACCTACCCTCCCAAGGTATGGGTTGACAGAAAGGTCAACCAAAACCTAAAAACCCTAGTCCTATGAAAGAGTTTAAAACAGAAATGAATGTACTTCTCTTGACTCCTCAGGCTAAACAACATGCAGACTTAGTAGTAACTGAAATTCAAACTTGGTTTTTGCTTCTAGGTTAAAGAGTTTGATTTTAGAAAGGGTCAAGCACAGGAACAACCCTTTCTTTTTACTGTAACGTAATCTCAAGTCTCAGATGACATCTGATTATATCTGTGCAAGTGCCACCTGAGTACCTGGATTGTTTTTCCAGTGAAGTTGAAATCACCCAGGACTGCAATTTTGACATCAGCTGCCCACTGCCTAAACCTTACAGATACACACCACTGGTCACTGCTTTGGCTTTGCCACATATCACCCCTGGGCCCTGGAAGAGTCAGGCACAGATGATGACGGCAGCCAAGAGGAAAACAATTCCTTTCAGTGCTTGCTCAAATCTCACCTTCTCAAGGGGACTTCCTGACCACCCTATTGATTTAATTCTGCACTTGCCCCCTTCCCAGTACTCCAGAGCCTCTTACTCTGGTCTACTTTCTTTGTTTTCTGTAGCACTTATCACCTTTTGGCTTAATATATTATCCTTATTACCTGGCTTTCTCAGCCCCAAATCAGTCCACAATATAAGCCCCATCAGCAGAGGGATCTTTATATATTTTGTACACTAATAAATCCCCTGCACCTAACAAACAGTATCTGGCATGTAGTAAGTGCTCAACAAATATTCATTGTTAGAATGGGTGAATGAATGGGTAAAAAAAAGAAATACTATAAGTACACTAGTCTAGTTCTTGCCTTGTTTCTATGTTAAAATCTCAATCTGGCCTTGGTTATAATTATATATGTGTATATATAATTTTATATATATATATATATAATTTACACATTACCTTTATTAAAGCAACTTAGGGCCTTTAGAAAGCAATTATCCCTTTAACAAATATTTGCTGAGTGACTACTATATACTATTATTATTCAGATGGAAATTCTGAAGCACATGTAGTTTACTTTTCTGGAGAGCTCACAAGAAATCCACAGGAAAACCAAGAAGAGAATCTGCAGCACAGAGAAAACTTTGTGATCATCTTGAGTAGGGTACATCCACATGGTATCTGTTTAGCTGTAACAAAGATTTCTCAAAATGAAAGTGATAAAAAGATAATCCATCCCCCTCCCCTTCAAAACCTGCTTCTGTTCCACTGCTCTTTGTTCCTATCTCAGTAAATGGCAGCACTCAGATGCTCAAGCCAGAAACCAGGGAGTCATCTTTAATTTTTCTCTCCCTGCTCTTTTTTATCCAATTGCCAATAATTATTATAATGACTCACACATATTGACCAATTACTATATGCTAGGCGTTATTCTAAGTTCTTTGCATGTATTAATTTTTTCTCAGATCACTATGAAATGGGATCTATTATTTTCAGCTTTTGTGCAGATAATGAAAAAGGTTAAGTCCCTCCTTGGCCCAAAGTCACCCATCCAGGAAGTGGTGGAGCCAGAATTTGTACTCAGATCAGATACTCTGGCTCCAGAGCCCATGCTCTGAACTTCTATGCTATTCAGGAAATGCTTTCTGCTTCAACATCATTTATTGAAAATCATTCTGAAATGCACTTTCCTAAATGTGTAAGTGAATATAAATCTGGTAGTTCAGAATTGTCTGGGTCCTTGATCTCCTTCTGGATATAAAAGATCATTGTGCAGCTTGGCTAATGGTGGTACTGATGGTCAACATTGGACTGTGTCTATGGGGATCCCAGGATCTACCTGGGAAGCTGCTCTTGAACAAAAATTCTAACAGGGCCTTATTTTCCTGCGTTTTGATGGGTTTTCTTCAAAGTGGAATATGTCAGTAAGAGTTGGTTTATTGGGAGACTTTGATTAATCAGTTATATTGTAGTAGAGACACTATCATTAATATCAGCAAGGCACATTCATTATGAACACTATAACAATACTGACAACTTTTTCTTCTTTGAGGTTTTATTGATCTTGGAGGCAAAGTAGACTGGAAGACAGAAGGCCCAAATCCTACTCTCTTCAAATTAAATGAATCACATACTTAAAAATAAACCACAATCCTTCTGGGAACCACTAGCACCATCTGTAAACTGAGAAGAAGAATAAAGGCCAACAACTTGAGATTTATGAATTAAAGTTTAAAAACTGAATGCAGTTACAAACATAAGAGAAGATGGTTACAAGTCCAGAAAGTTATCACTGAGAGGTTTAAGCTTATTCAATGGTTAATAGTCAACACTATGTAAGTTCACCATCAAATTAACATTCAAATAAGATGCATTTTAAAGCCAAAAGGATGCATTTTAAAGTCCCCAGGGTACCTTTAGAAAACAAAGGATACAGTACCAGCAGAAGCTATTCAGGCAAGTACTAGCTATTTGGGCAAGTTCCATAGAACATATGGGCTAGGAAGAGACAAGCACTTAATGTTACCAGAAAATTCAAGGTCAGCACTGGCAGTTTCATTTTCATGCCTCAGAGCTCCCTTCCACAAAGGATTATAGTATCTACTGAAAAGTTGCATTCATTCCCGGACTGGCTATTTCAGTCTCACCCACCACTCATCGCCCCAGAGAATTCCATTATTTCGGACATTCCCAAATAACAAATGCAAACAACAATTGCTGACCTCTTTTTATATGACATCAAAAAATAAATAAAAAATAAAAATAATAGCATGCCAAAAGCAATGCAGCTGAAGTATGCTTTTTAAATAAGCATTACTAAATAAAAGTACACACATAACGAGGGGGGTTCTAAATCTACCTGATTTCACAAACTACCTTTGAAATAC
This sequence comes from Cabassous unicinctus, assembly GCA_029593785.1. NCBI lineage: Eukaryota > Metazoa > Chordata > Mammalia > Cingulata > Chlamyphoridae > Cabassous > Cabassous unicinctus. The sequence continues at coordinate 11,729 of JAQZBX010014008.1, read as the reverse complement.
CTAATGCTTTGTCTAACCTCTATGCTTTTTTCTCCTCCCCCTCCCCCTTCCCCTACCTCCAGTAACCAGCTGACTTCTGAAATGAAAAAGCACCTCTGCTTGTCCTTGATGGTAAATCAGAGCATTTCAAAATGAGCCATGGTGTGACTTTTCTTGCAAACGAATGTATTGTTGATTAAAACAACAACAAAAGAAAACCATGTGCACACACATACAGACCTTAACCCAGACTGCAGCCTGGCACTCTCTGTCAGTCTTCCTGAAGACAGCCAGGCCTGGAGCAGCAGCAGCTTCTGCCTGCTCGGGTTGTAGCAGGTGCTAGTGATTTCTGGTGACTACTCCCCGGCCTAAGCCATTCCTCCCACCTAATACATTATCTATAATATGGTCCTGAATATTTAAAACACCTGTCACCTGTTGCTTGATAGGCCTTAATATCCTCCAAATTTCTTTGACCATAAAGAGAATTGTTAGTAAGCTGAGAGAGTGAGTTAGTTATAGCTAGGTACTTACCAAGTGTCTTGCATCTCATTAAACTACACTGAATTCAAATTCCACTTAATGCTTGCTGTTACACCAGATTAGGAACTCCTTAAGGACGGGCTCTATGCTTCAATTTCCTGTGTATTCCCCTTGGGCATTAAGCATTCCATTGTCCTATAAAAGGAATGACTTGACTTCGCCTAAGACTTACCAACCAATCTACAAACCCACTGAAGGAACCGCTAATAATTGAAAAGGGAGAGTCATGGCCTCGAAGTCCTCCTCGAACCATCAGCTTTTAAAACATTCTACCCCTTGTTATCTGCTTTCCAGAAAGGGTTTAGCATCCTCCGGAGTAACACTTCCTTCCCCTCACTTTGATCTGGTTCTTGGTGAAAGAGAAAAGCTCCCTAGCTGTTAAGGACATAGTGGCTGCTGGCAGAAAGGCTCTCAGAATGTTAGTATAGAATGTTAGTATAGAAAGACCACTTACTTCAGGGACAGCAAATCAGCTTCAACCTTCGTGTCAAACCCTCCTGCTTGGTATCGGCTCCTTGGAGTACTGTACTGAGTGGCAGTCGAGGCCTAGGCTAAGCTGTGAGGGAGAGGTGCTGTGATGGATTTACAAGACCAGACAGGCTCACGAGGGAGCCGAGGCACAGAGCCATGGATCTGACATCCCTGGCTGACAGGACTATGGAGATTAAGTGACTTGCAGTCCACAGTGTTTTTCCCACTAGACTTTTTTAAAGGTACGAGTTGTATCAATAATGAGAAAGTATTTCAAAATATTTGCAGCAACAAATGTTAAAAAAAAAAAAGTGTTCCCTAAAAAGGACACCGAGTTCCTCGCCGGCATGTCCCAGAGAGGGCCAAAGGCATAATTTCTAGGAACTTCAGCTCACCCTGACAAATATCACCTTTTAGTGCTCCACAGATGAGAGGATTAAAGAGGAGCTGAACAGTTCTCCAGCAGTTACAGGGTTTTGTGATGGGACTGGGCCGGTAAGAAGGAAAGGGAAAGAAACTGAGGGTTGAGAATCAAACTAATGTCAGTGAATCCCAACAAGAAAGGAAATTATTCAGCAGAAAAGTCAGTGTGATGTCTGTTTCGACAGGGAAAGTGGAAACTCGATTTCTTGAACTTGAACTAGGAAAGCTCTCTTGGTCAATTAATCAATAGTATTTACTTGCTTTCTGCTCTGCGCTTAACACCGTGATGGACCAAGTGTGGTACTGTTAAGGCTAGAGGGACAGTTCCTTTTGTGGACAGTTTATAAAATGTCTCCTCTCCTCTGAGCCTTGGGCACCAGGGGCCAGGTCAGATCTCTGGAGAGGCAGAGTTGGCCTCCTAACATCTACTCTTTGTTGTCAGCCAACTGGCTCCCAGGTGAGGAGAATGTTCTGGCAGTAAAAGCAGTACACAGCAGGCAAGAGACCTTAAGAAAAGGCAAGGGAGAGGAGGCTGGCATGTGATTCTGGAGACAAATAAACACAATTAGCTGTGCTAGAAACAAACTGAAAAGACTCAGTGGGAAGACTCTGATTCCTTCTGCCAAGAAAGAAAACCAAAGGGAAATTCACTTCAAAAGAAACCTTTAATTCCCTTGGCAGCCATATCCCAATGACAGTCCTATTTTCTGCCTTTTAAGTGCCGATTTCTCCAACATTTCAAACACTATCACAATAATAGTTTGACTGCTTTATCGCTGCCCAGGTAGAATCCATTAATATTTCAGGTTGGTCCTTTTATTCCTGGAGGTGACAACTCCAGTCCTTTCACAATCATTCCATCCATGTACCTAAATAGACCAATTTGTAGCAATGGACAGTATAGTTGAATTCATGGAAATCAACAGTAACTTTCCTCAGTTTGTTCTATTCCCAGCACTCAATTCCGTAGTGTAGGATCAACTACCGAAGAGGGAATGAAGGGAAAACATATAACAAGGTGGTTAACAGGACAGGCTCTGGAGTTAGGCAACTTGGGTTTGAATCCTAACTGTATCATTACAGGTTTTCCTTTGTTTTCATTGTCTTAATCTTTAAAATAGGGATAAAATGGTCCTTAATAGAGCTGTTGTGATGTTTAAAGAAGATAATAAAAAGAATCTTTACCTTTTAGAAATACATTCTGAAATACTTACAAATAATGATATGATGTCTGGAGTTTGTGTGAAAACAATCTGAGGGTGAGGCATATATGAAGGTAGATGGGCCAGGAGTTGATGATTGGTGAAGCTGGGTGATGGGAATGGGTACATGAGGGTCCTTATACTATTCTGTCCACCTTTGTCTGTTTAGAATTTTCTATAATAGAAAGTTTAAAGGAGAGACAGAGAGAGGATACCACAAGTAAGATCCTAGCACACATGTCGTGTTCAATAAATTTAATCTGTTATAGACCAGAGAGGGTCTTGAGGCCTTGTTCACAGGTCACTGAGAGACCAGCCCGAGAGACACAGGCAGTTCTGGGGCCAGCAGAGGGGGCTGAGAACGTCAGTCACTCCAGGCCATTAATGCCCAACTTTTCCCCCACCAAACCCCTTTTAAATTGATTATTAGTTCTCTGGGCTTTGAAAACTTACTAAATGAACAGCATCCATCATATATTCATTACTCCATATATTTAAGTCAGATACACATAATCACAAGTCAGAATTTCAAGTCAGCTTTATATCAGGTAGTGGGTAGGCTCCAAACTGAACTGATATCACTGCAGCCAAAAGCAATGCACTTTCAAGTTTTTATAGCCTGTGTAGCTGTTTGACACGCAAATATGTGGTTTCTGTAGATATATGAAATAATGAAAAAATGCTCAGTGATGCACTCTCTAAAACCTATGCCTTCAATGGGTTCGGGGAAGCACTTAACATAAATTCAGAGGCAGCCCTGGAAATGCCCAGCTTCTGGAATTCCTTAGATAGGGTAGCTGAGCTGAAAGGAATCTCCACTCAGGACCAATTCCAAACTATATATGCACTCCAAGGCAGCCTGCAATTAATCCAGCATCCCTGAACTCTTCTACCCTATGTTCTCTCATGGACAAGGAAATCTGCCATTCTGGCTCTAATACTTGCTAACTGTAATGGCCTTGGGCTAACCACTTCATCTCTGTCCTCATTTGTAAACTGGGATAGTATCTCTCTCCTAGGTTGTTGCAGAGGTTAGAGGTAATGTAAGTCAAGTGTGTTGCACAGTACCTGGCACATGTAAATTGCTCAAATACATGGTAACTATTTTCTATCTCTGTATGTCTTTTTGTACCCATGGATATATTATTACTACCTCCTTTGGAATTTGGTTAATATTTACACCCAGTGGTTTTCCAGATCATGAGACATATCACAGGTAAGTACAGAATATTTTCTTTCTCTATCATGTGACAAAATTTAGATGCAGCTGTACTCAATCCTCTCCTCCAGAGTCAATGCACAGATAATTATGTCACTGTCATCTGTACCTATGTGTCCTGTCCTATGCGATTCACATTTCTCCTTCACTAAGTGTCTTGTGACAATATCTTTTAAACTAAGCAAAAAATTATACAAAACAAAAAGAAGGGAAAAGGTGGTTTAATGCAAGTCTAACTAGCCCATCCTTAATACTATTATGCAATGCTTGCTGTACGTCCACTGTATATATCACTGAGGGGACCAGTGGATGAGATGAGTATAAATACAGGGGGAACTTCATTAGCAAAACCTTTAGTGGTGAGCCAGGCTTTTCCAGGGAAGCTAAGGGCTAATCTAAAAACCTTTATTTTATCCTTATCTTTAACCTTCACAGCATTTACCACTACCTAAAATTATAGATTTATTTCCTAATTTACTTGTTAATTGTCTTTCTCCCCCTAAGAGAATATGTATTACCTGAAAGCAGGGATCTTGTTCATCTCTGTACCTCCAGCACCTAAAACTTGTGTCCAGCACATCCTAAGCCTTTGAAAAATACTTTTTAATGAATGAGTTAATTTCCTTTTCCTCTCTCCAAGCACCCAACTACAAAAGAGAAGCTAGATCTGAAATCCTACCCAATGTATTCCTTGTCCAGCCAACCACTGTGCCCCAGTGCAGGCTCTAAACAAGTAAACATACACTATGTGAAGTGGTGCTGTGTGATGTGAAGAGAAATGAGGCAGGACTAAGGGATTTCCTTAGGACCTTACACAGATGTATTATTTTGATTTTTGCCTTTGCGCTGAAGCTTAAGCTGTTTCTCCCATTAGAAATGCCCACCTGTATATCTACACATTACTCCTCTTTCAAAATCTCATTCAGGTTTTCTCCTGAATGATATACTCCAACCACAAGAGCGTACATGGACTTCTCCTGTTTCTCAATGGAGTGGCACTGCCCTTATTATCAGTGCCTTGTAGCTCAGCATACTTATAAAATGGTCTAAAGTCTTCTTTGCTTTTATGTGAAAAAAATTTTGATGTTCCAAATATATTATAGGCTCCTGAAGCCCCCAAACCATGCTTTAAGCTTCTCTGGCACCCCTCAAAGTATTTTGCATAGTGTTAGGGACTTATTATGGTCAAAAAATTCTTAGAGGGAACTGACAGATTTCCTACTATGAGCCTCACCTCTGCTGCTCTGGTGGAATCGTAGCCCAGCTATTTCTTTTTTCTGCCTATTCCTCCCAAGTGCCCCTCTCCAGCTGCAAAACTCTAAAATAACATCCCAGATGAAGCAGAAAATTGTCCAGGGCCCTGTTAATGAATTGACAGCAGCAGCTCAGAATGTGGTGCTACTTCCTGGGATGTAAGCCATAAAAAACAAGTCATCATTCAAGATATTTTAAAGAGGGAAAACAAAACAAAACAAAAAAACCCCAGTCATACAATCCCAGAAATTAACCTGAACCTCTTCACCAAACCTGAATTTAAGGAATCAGTTTCTACCTTCCTGAAATGCCACCAGTTTCAATGACTTTCTTGGGTTGTTGTCTAGAACTGTAGCCAATTCCAAAACCGACATTAGCCCATGCATGAAATTGACTGATTCCACTTTTGGTCTCTGAAAACTCAAAGGAATAAAATTAATGCTTTTATCTTACTTAAGTGCAGGAAGAGAAAAGCTAAGATGGGACTCCTGGAATGAATTCTTTGGATGGAGTTAAATATAACATGCAGAATATAATAATTATTATTTTATGATACTGAAGCCAGACTCATGCTTTGGTTGCAGTCCCCTTTCTTCTCACAGGGTCTGCTAAGTCACAAGAGACAAATCAGAAGTCTTGGGTTTGAGTCCCTGTTTTTGTCATTTTCTCATTGTGACTTTGAGCAAATTTCTTACCCTCTAATTCCAAGTTTCCTTCATCTGTTAAAAAACCCAATATGATGATATCTGTCCTCCATGCTTCACAGGATGATTGCAAAAGTTGTATTTGATAAGGTATATAAAATCACTCTGAAAACTGTCAAGCAGATGTACGCATGGAAATACTGAATAAGGCAGATTTATCAGTATTAATTAGATACCCCTAAGGCTCTAAAATGATCTCTAAAATGCTGTTTTTTCAAACTTTTTTCTACCACAACCCATTAGAAGAAACACATTTTACACTTCAACTCAGCATACATTCATCACTAAGACAAAAATTTGACAAAATACTTGTTACTTTGATATTTTTAAATTTGGGTCTCTTCTTTTTTTTTTTTTCTTTTAATTTCATAACCCAACAAGGCAGTGGTCCTTGACCCTCAACTCTCATAGGACATCCAGAATCATCTTTTAAAAATTCTCATGCCCGGGCCCCACCCACGGAGATTCTGAATCAATGGTTTGGGGTTGGGCCTGGGCATCATATTCTTGGATAGCCCTAGATGACTCTATCCTGCAGCTGAGATAGAGAACCATGCTCCAATGGGTTACAGCTTAGAGCTAAAAAAAAAACAAAACAAAGAACAAGAAAACACTGCCGTATTCACATCCTCATCTGTTCAACACTCTCAGCACCCGGAACTTGCCCTACCTGGCATCCCACCCCACTGACGATCTGCTGGTTACTGTATGTTGATTATTCACTCACGTGGCTCCAGTCTGCACGAGGAAACTCAGAGGCCTGAGGATCAAAGTGGAGGCTGGGCTTAGCGGGAAACCTCATTTCTCCTCCCAGATGGCCAGGTAACCTCATGCAGCAGAGCAGAAACTAGAGTTGATCTGGAGTATTTTGTTAAAAGTGAAGGGACCTGGGAGTTAATGCATAATGAATGTAGGGTTTCTGTTTGGGGTGATGGCAAGTTTGGCAATGGATGGTGGTAAGGTTACTGCAACATTTGTATGTGATTAATCCTACGAATGCTATGCTTGGGAGTGGTTAAGATGGGGAAGTTTAGGTTGGATGTGTGTTTCCACAAGTAAAAAAAAAAGAAAGAAAGAACAACTATAACGATGACAATTAAATGCAATATACCATCCAGGACAGGATCTAATAATGAAGGTAAAAAGGCTCAAAAGGACATTATTGGGACAGCTTTAAAAACTGGAATATAGGTTATACGCTTTATATCATGTTAAATATCTTGAACTTGATAACTGTTCTTAAGGTAGTTACACAAGTGAAGATACTTGTTCTTAGGAAGCATGATGTATACAACCTACACTCAAATGTTCAGGAAATGGATTCATAGAATGATACGGCCAAAGCGGCAAAATATTAAAATTGGTGATCTGGATATTGGGGGGTGGGGGGTGGGGTAGGGGTATGTCAGATTTCTCTGTATAGGTTTTGTATTATTTTTGCAACTGTCCTGTAAGTTTAAAATTATTTCCAAATAAAAAGTTAAAAAAGAAAATAAAGAGAACATAAGAATGATTTGCCTGAGTCAGAGGAGTGAAGGAAAAAGAGACACTGCCAGCGCTGGATGCCTGTTCATGCAGAAGAGCAATCTTTAAACAAGCTTAGATAGGGGTCTGGCAGAAGGAGCTCCCAGCCTCGCCATCTCCTCCTTCCAGGTGTGGCCCAGATGGAACAGAAAGCTCCTCCATTCTCAGCTCATTTCTCCTCCACACAAGAGAAATCTGGAGGACTGTCCAGTTCGCATGGTTGGAGAGATCTGCAGCCTGCACTCAGCTGCCTCGCAGAATCTACCCTTGGGCATAAGAATGGGACCATGTTTGTCTACATAATGTGTTAAAAAACCAAAGCCGTGTCTGTTTAAAGGCTGGTCCCCAGATTTTGACCCAGATCTCCAATCCAGTCATAATACTAAGAGTATGTGCTGTATGCTAAGCACTTCATATACATCAATCCCACAATATCTCTTCAGATATGTATTTTATAAATATTTAGGTGGAGTAACTTCCCCAAGGTCGTGCAGTGAATAACAGGTGGTGCCAGGATGCTAAAGCAGGTTTGTCCTCACACCAGATCCCATGTTGCAGTCCAGGGTTTCTCCGCACTACTGATCATTTGGATGGAATGATTCTTTGTTGTGGGGAGTGTCCTGTCCATTGTAGGATGTTTGGCAGTATCCGTGGCCTCTCCCCAACTCGATGTCAGTGACACCCTGCCCCCAAGTTGTGACAACCAAAAATGTCTGCAGACATTACCAAACCAGCCCCTGAAAGTAAAATCCACCCCCACCACCATTAAGAACCAGTCTAACCCACTATGCCACATTGTCTCCTGGTACTTTACAAATACATAAAGCACTATTCGGCAGAGACCAAAGAAGAATCAGATACCATGGAGGTGATCATTAGAACACTCTGGGGAAGAATGGTGTAACAAAAAGACCTGCCCCCAACGACAGTTACGTATCACTTTACACTTTACTCTGCACTTGTAGAGCCATTATTTTCTTTCATGTCTTCTGAGTGTGTCCAATGGGATCTAATCCTGAAAGAGCTCATCTACTTCAAAAATATGAATACTGAGAGACCTACCTATTTAGGCTTCTCCAAGAAATTGAGGGAAAAGAACATGCAGTGAAATTCATATTAATCCTTAGCCCCATAAGCCATTAAGAGAAAAGGTTTTGCTATGCATAATCCTAAAAGAGCACATTATGTTAACTTCTGGAGGGGGAAGCCTGTGTCTTGTACCGCTATCTCTGGCATTCCTGCCTAAAACACAAAGACTTTCAATAAATGATGAACATTTAATGAAACATTACCTATTTCATAGCAATCCAGAACGACTTGATTAAATTAAGATAGTTATTTTCCCACATTTTCCTAATTTATGCATATATTTTCATAAAGTTCTTAAGATTTGAAAAAAATTAATGTTATTTACAGAAGAGCTGAGAACTTGGTGTAAGGCTACTTTTCCCCATTGTTTAAAAAACAAAAGTGAGCAAAACTCAAGTTTAACTAAAACAAATGTTTACCAGAATCATCCCTTTCAAAACATGCCAAGATAACTGTAACTATTTTGTTAGAACAATATTTTCATTGGATTAGGAAAAAAAATTTTAGGAAAGGCTTTTAAGCTCTTTTTGTTCCTTCGGATTTTCATTGCCACAACAATTGTTATACCTAATACACAATAATAAAAATAAAAATAATGTTCATTTTAAAAAACATCTGAATTCAAATAAAGTAACCAGCTATGGTTTTATTTTAAGTGGCCCTTTAGAAACTCCTAAGAGACCAAGAGGCTAAAAAAAAAAAGAGTTCTCATTCATATATTCATCTGCAAAGCCCAGCTGAAGGAAATATCATTCCTGGGAAAATGATGAACTTGTACATGGCTTCAAAGGAATTCTAATAAAAAACTATCAATAAATAATACTAATAGCAAAATAGTGTTTATTGAGCACTCAGTATTGGACACTGACCTCAGCGTTCTATGTGCATAAATCTTATTTCATCTTCAGCACAGCACCATGAGGTACATACTCATTAGTATTTTCATTTTAAGGTAAGAAAGCGGAGGCTGAAAGAGATCAAGTAACTCACTCAAAGCCACAGCTAGATCAAGATTCAAGTTATGGCTGTATGAAGCTTTACGATATAAACTGAAAAAAATCTGGGAATTTAGGGAAACAATGGAAGAAAGACATCTGTTAAATTCATTATTCACACTCTAGCATGGAATCCCAGAGTTGAAATGGACTTTCAGAAATCATCTTCCCTCTGCTTCTATGTAAATCCTTCACATTAAAACTCAAGTACCCAGCATTGACTATATACTGGGTAAATAAATTTCTGGGTACCTTTTAGAAGAGGAAACAAGTCTTTTGGTTTTTGTTTTGTTTTGTATTTTGTAAAAAAAAAATCAACAGTGATGGAAACTGCATGGAAGGGGAAAAGGAACAGCTTATTTTCTCCAGCCCAGTAGGACATAAGATATAACAATCAAGTGACAGGACCGATGTTTTCACACACCCGCAGAACATAAATGCCTACATAAAGGTTTGTACTTCAAAGTCATTATTTTCCCATCCTAAGCACAGACACAATACCTTTACTGGATGCCCATTTTTAGAACTGCCAGTCTGTCAAGAGGACTTTCATTACTCTAATGGGCATTCTTCGTATCACAATCTTTTTCGCTCACCTCAGAAGCCAGCGTTGGCCCTACGCCGGTTTGGCTCTTTCCCAAGGGAGGAAGGCTTGCCACCACAGAGGAGACTTAGTAATTGTGCCTCAAACTCTAAAGGCAACTCCAAAGCAGGAGCTCCAAAATTATTCTCAGCAGTGACAGCATCATTAGAATTAGTACACACCTTGCCAAGATGAGGCTTCTGAAAGGGAGAAATACTCATCTAAATGTATAAATACTGGCATATTTATTTTAACATTTGGATAAAGACTGAAACAATCAGCCAGCCTTATGTCCAAGTGAATGAATAAATATTCTGCTGCAATAATGAGAATGCAGGTTTTGGTACAAGGTTCTAACCACCACATAACTTATATATACCCCCTTAATGAAAAGGAGCTTGTCCTGAAATAATTCTTGTAAAATGAAGAAATTGCTTTCCCCCAAATTCCATAATTATTGAAGAGATTCCCTTTCCGTGAAGAGAAAAAAAACTGGGCCAACAAATTATATTGCCAAAATAGTCCTTGGTCCTCCCAGGAAGTTCAAATCTCAGTGTAGGTCAGAAGATGGACCAATATCCACACAGGGAAGGAGGAAACAGGGGCCTTGCCACCCCACCCCCCACCCCCCCCAGCTCAGGAACCTTCCAAGGGAGAATCCACTTTAACAGGATTCACTGCCTGGGCCTTTCTAAATTCACTGTTACACCAAATAATTAAATGATCACTACACATAATTAACCATACAGGATAGGGATATAGTCAGCATTATTTAAACTAACTGAAGGAAGCCTGCACCCAGGACAGAAACAGAAAAAAAGACAGACAATGCCCTTGTCATTTGTTTGTCCTTAGACACACACGTGGATACTCTTTCTTTTGGCCTGGTCAAGGGTGCAGCAGCTCAGGGATGAGTGTAGGCTGTGGGGTATTCTAAGAAAGGAGCCAACTGCAGTGTCCATGTTCCAGGCAGGTAACTTCTTATCAGCTTCATTAAGGGGAGGCTATACCGACAATCTCCACAAGTGTGTACAATATTTCTGTTTACTTGGTTTTGGAATGCAGTGCTTTCAGCCGGATTTTCCGTGCTGCCGATCTTCCTCCGGTTTTCACTCGAGTCAGCCTCTCACAGAGTACGGGAGAGTGGGGAGCAAGTAGTACACAGGTGGATCTAAAAATTACCCGCAGAGACCTTTATATATGAGTTATGCCTAAGGCACACACACCTGTACATTTGAAATCTCACTCCATAACTGTTCTTTATAGCCGAGGTTCTTCTCATCTAGTTTCTAGGCAAAATCACATCTAACACGGCTAAAAAATATGGGATACAACTTTGGCCAAGAGAAAGAGCCCACAGGTACCTACTTTGTCCGTCTGTGCCCAGAGCGTCCACAGCGCCACAGGAAGCTGCTGTGCCCCCCGCGGCCTCCAGGTCGACGGGCTGAGTCCTTTTCCAGCCATGTCCTCCCCTTTGCAAGTGCCCAACACTTTCCACTAGCTGAGTTTCGGGTCCCCACCCCAACTCCGTCTTGGGTTGCCCAGTCTTGCTAACCCTCTCTCTCTCTCTCTCTCTCTCTCTCTCTCTCTCTCTCTCTCTCTCTCTCTCTCTCTCTCTCTCTCTCTCGTGGGTACCCTCTCGAGGTACCTACGACCCTATTCCACCCAGGGGGCTGCGTTCCCATGGCCGAGCCTTTCCCGGAGTCACTGCCCCAGCCAGCCACTTCCGACCCCGCGCCCCGG
>JAQZBX010014007.1:7022-39218 GCA_029593785.1 Cabassous unicinctus | reverse complement strand
GTTTCAGAGGTCTACAGCAGACAGAATTTTGCCTGAAGACAAACTGTATTTCTTTAAACTACCTATGATATGATTTTGTACTTGAATTGTTACTGATTTAAGTTTTTTTGAGAATTGTAATGTATTTTTGGAATTCAGAGGGTGGAATGTAACCGTTGGGGAATTTGTAATTATGAATTCCAAAAATATAATCGGATCATGCCTGTAATCTAATCTGTTAATCTGGGCATGATTGAATTATGATTAAGGCGTTGACTGGGCCATGTCAGTCAGTAGGGCGTTGAGCCCCACCCCCTGGTGGGTGGGGAATTGAATATAAAAGGCAAGACAAAGAAGAGTTGAAGCAGTCTTTGAGAAGCAGCTTTGATGTTTGGAAGAAGGCCCCAGGAGAAGAGAAGCAAGCCATTCGCCTGATCGCCTACAGCTGACCTTGTGGAGGAAACAGGAGCTAAGCCCCGGAGAGAAACGCAGCCCTGGGAAGAGAAGAACTCCAGAAGCCTGAACCCTGGGCAAATGTCGGCAGCTGTCTTGCTCCAACACATGACAATGGACTTTGGTGAGGGAAGAAACTTATGGTTTATGGCCTGGTAACTGTGGACTTCTACCCCAAATAAATACGCTTTATAAAGACCAACCCATTTTTGGTATTTCACATTAGCACTCCTTTGGCTGACTAATACTTATGGTGAGAGAAGGGACGATATTTTGTCTCTTCCAGGATATAGAAATTATTTACGAGATTCAGTTTCCTTTTAACTCTCTTAATAAATAAACATTCTCTTAAATAATAAACATTGTTTCATGATCGCAATAAGAAAGGTGCCAGGTGGTGAGGTTTCAAATATGGAAATGAGGCTGGAAAAAACATTCAGCCTACCAGAACTTTGGATATCCACTGGGAGTGACTCCTGTGCTAAATTCAATATTTTTATTCTAGTTTCTTCCAGTAGTACTTAGCTTATGTATTGGGAAATTTTCAAAGTTGCACAATTTCCATCAGAGAAAAAGAGCTTATAATTTATGATTTCAAGCAAATAATAAGGATTTAAAATAACTGAGACCTTAGTGAAGTGAAATGTGTATTTGGTTTAGAATTTTGACTTCTGGGCTTTCCTGAACATAATTATCCAATATTTTGTTGCTAGTCTCAGTATCCTTTATATTCTATTTATGGGGCATTTACACATATCCAAACATTTGACCCAACCCAAAACACTCTCAAAATTATACATTCTCTTCTCTTCACTCCCTCATTCTAAATCTTTGGAGCAATTGAAAGTGTTTGAATCAAACTCAGTGGAATTGTTGAAAATCATTTAGTTTATACATAAAATGATATATTATGCATGCACTGAAAATTATTTTATAAAAAGTATATTTAAATCTTTGTTGAAAATAATATCAGCAAAGTGAAAAAGAAGATTCAAAACTAAACATGGATATGACCCAAGTCTTATTGAGGGTGGAGGGAACAGATAACATAAAGTGACTAAAAGAAAATACCAAGTCTTCAGGCTCTGCTTCCCACCACCCCCCACACACCATCAACTCATATTCCTTCTTGTTTTAGAGTCTACAAATCCCAAACTTGTCTTTCACCTATTACAAAATTAAACCAGTCAATACAATTGTCTACCACACTTTTTCATCTCCAAATATCAGCATTTCAAGAAAAACATTAAATATCACCAATTCAACTTCCATCTTGAAATCAGAATCAGAGGAACTGCTGCTAGGCACAATTTTGTCCCATGCCAGATAAATAGAGGACAAGCAGTAGAATGTTTCATTTGGCAAATCTCAACTTTAACTATATTTTCCCTATAATTTTTATTTCTATTAGTTATACCCTCTTTTTTATTTATTTTTTATTTTTTAAACAATTTATTGAATTTAAAAATTATTTTTTAAACAATTTATTGAATTTATTATCATTCATACGAACATACATAAACTGTAAGTGTTCAGTAAACGTCATGAACTTACAAAACAAACATGCATAACATCATACAGGGCTCCCACACATCACCCCCCCCAAACACCCTGTATTGCTGTAAAACATTTGTTAATAAATCATGAAAGAGCATCGTCAAAGTATTACTACTAACTATAGTCCATATCTTCCTCCCCTATACATTTTTTTAAAGTATTTATTTATTTACCTTTACCCATTTTTATTCCCCCCTCCTCCACCCCGTTTTTGCTGTTTTTGTGTCCATTCGCTGGGCAACTCTCTGTGTCTGTTTCCTGCCCTCTCTTCTCCTCCTTCTCCTCCTGTCTTCACTGGAATTCCATCCTCGGAATCTCCGGTGTGGGAGAGAGGCGTCCTATTGCCTGCGCCACCTTAGTTTCTGGTTTTTTGGTGCATCTCGTCTTGGCTCTCCCTTGTGTAACTCTCCTGTTACATCATCATCTTGCTGCATGGCTCGCGGGACCTGACGACGCCCCCATTCACAGGGCCTGGTGGCCCACGCACCTTCTATATTTTTCTTTTTTAAATTTTTACCGGGAGGTCCCAGGGATCGAACACAGGTCCCTCCATATGGGAGACGGACACGCAACCACCCAAGCCACATCCGTCCCCCTGCTATATCTCTTAAGGTTGACCAAAGATACCCAAAGTTACAGTCTCATCCCATATAGCATGGTCCTATAATAAATCAGGCTTAGTTTATCACCAGCATTCTAAAAACCAGACCTAGGGAGAAAAACTAGGTCTGGGGACACATTCATGGTTTCTAACATAGCAAATGTTTAGCCTACCCTGAGTATCACAAAATCAGGACAGAGAGAATATTAGCATGCAAGTAGCTTATTATGGATGTAATTCCAGAGGATGGGAGTGAGGTGCAGGTAGAGGGAAACTAGAAAAGAGGAAGAACCATACAAGGACAGGTTTTTAGTTGTCTATGAATGAAAGAGACTAGATGCTTGATCCTGGGGGATTATGAGAAGACTTATGAAATGAATTTCAGGACCATCAAAGTTATACCCTGTTGAACAAAGAGTTTTTCTCACTTGAATTAACTCAAGGACATATAGAAATAAGGGAAATCAAACTTCATTCCTGCAGCTAGTCCTTACAGGTATCCAGAAACAATATAAAACTAGGTTCAATGGGAACAAAGAAATATTTTAACAGTCTCATCAACTTGGAAAATGGAAAATAATTGGAGGATTAAAAATGTCTATAAATAGTACTATTTTAATGTTAGTAATAATAATAGCTAACATTTATTGACTATTCTTGCCATGTTGTGCATTAGGTTCTTTATATACATTATCCTATTTCATCTTCACAAAAATTCTGTGTGCTGGTTACTTTTATTTGCCCAATTTCCAATTAAAAAACTGAAATGGAGCAAAGTTCAATGATTGGATGAAAAGGTTGCAGCTAGTAAATGACTGAGTCATGTTTTACCATTGGATTCTAAATCTACCCTTATCACAGTATTTTTGTTATTATTATAAATTTTAAGCTTGTGTTCCAGTAACCAAATTTCAAAGTCTTTAAAAATTCTGATTAACCATTTACTTCCCCACAACAAGACACAATACTGGATTGTTCAAACTCTTATTGACATACTGATTGGGCAGAGTTTTGTTTTTGTTTTGTTTTAATTTATCTCTCCCCATTGTTTGCACTTGCTGTGTCTGTTGTCTTCTTTGTTTTCTTTAGGAGGCACCAGGAACCAAACCCGGGCCCTCTGATGTGGGAGGGAGGTGGCTAATTGCTTAAGCCACCTCCATTCCCTGCTTTGTTGTGTCTCTCATTATGTTTTTCCTCTTGTGTCTCTTGTTGCCTCACCTTGTTGTGTCATCTCACTGCGCCTGCCCATCACACCAGCTCACCATCTTGCTTGTCCTCATTAGGAGGCACCGGAAACCTCTGCTCCCTGCTTTGTTGCATCTCTCATTATGTTTTTCTTGTTCTTGTGTCTCTAATTGCATCATCTTGTGTCAGCTTGCTGTGCCTGCCTGTCGCACCAGCTCACTGTCTTCTTTAGGAGGCACCGGGAACCAAACCACAGACCTCCCCTGTGGTAGGTGGGAGCTCAATTGCTTGAGCCACTTCTTCCCAGGCAGAGTTTTTGTATTAGATCATTTCATTGGCTGCCTTGGGTCATGTGCCTATCCCTGACCCAATCGGCTGTGACCAGGGTGAAGGGATTATGTGAAATCAGCATGGAAACTTCCAATGAAGGACTCACTTAGGAGAGGTGGAAAATGGTACTTCTGCAAGGAATGCCATGACTTTTGGAGGCAACTGAGTCTTGATCTCTTGGGAACATTACTTATTATTTTTTTCCAGTCTTTATAGAAATATACATTTCCCTGAACATCTATTCACAACTCTTTTAGTTTCTTCCTATATATTGTTTAACTTGAGCAAAATTTTAGAATTAGACTGAACTTTCCATGTCTAAAGCATATTTGCTGTATTCTAACTGCTCATTTCTTTCATATAAATTTTTTAATTTTTTAAATGAATCATCACACTGCTTCTATTTAAATATTGAGCAGGGGAGTGTTTGTCCTCAGTGAAGGTTGTGGTAAGTCTTTCACTATAAATAATTAAAACATTTATTAAAGAATTTCTAAGATACAATATGATACATAATTGTGTATATAGTTCCAGATCAAAGAAATAGTTAATATCTTTGGGAAACACAACCAAAAATGCATGTAATGAATAATAATTAATAAGTTGGATAATTAAAGACAAAATCAGATATTATATTAACATGCTTATTTTTAAATTGCAAAAATGTAATTTATTTAATATTCTTCAATATAGAACAGAAATATGGGGTGGTACTTATAATTATTTTCTTAAAACTTTATTATTTAAATGTTAACCTGTTCTTATCTCTCATGAGTTATTATTTAATGTGTTTTAAAGTAACTTAAACACTTAAAATAACTCCAAAGAGGTTGTCTAATCACAGTGGAATATACTCACTTTAACTGATAGAAGTCACACCTTTTTCCTACATAATGCCAGCTGAAGCAAAGACTCCTTAAAGTCTGCTTTTCTCTTATTTCCTTACATTCTTACCTACCCAAAAATATGGTAATAATCTCTCAAAAGATATATATATATATATATATATATATATATATAATGAGTATCAAACATTGTAATTCTGTTTCATGAACACATCTGCCATGCTTGATATCCTTTATTTTTCTACAGAATGCAGATTTTTATTATTCATCTAAGTTGATCTTTGACAACAAGCCAATTGACATTTTCAGTATACTTATCAACTTCTCTAAACAAAAAAGACAACATTCAATTCACAAGTAATCTCTATATTTGTCTTATTTTACATTTAAAATTTTTTCTTTATGGTAATAAGATGATTTTAGGAATTATTTTCATGCCTTGCCAAGCTTTGTGGAGAAACAAAATTAAATATTCAAGTTGGGACACTGCAGGACCCAAATCCTACAATTTAAAAGATTGAACAAGCTAGATTTTTTGGCAAACTGAGTTTTGTCTAACTGAAAAAGGAAATAGAAATCCTTCCTCACTGATTAAAAGGTATTAGATAACTTTGATGTTACCTTTATGTGTGTATGAAATATGTATGTTATTTATATTTTAAAAGATATATAAATATAGATATAAATATAGATACATAAATATATTTTAATAAATACTCACAGTGTGCATATGTTTTTGAAGAGAGTATAATGAATGTTAAAATGAATTCTACCTTTAGGATATGCCAACATTTGCTGTGTCACTCTTCTCTGAATCAGATTACATTTTAAACATAATGATTTTGATGCCACGTAAATTTCAAGGCATCAACTGTCCTAGAATTCCCAAGTGGCATTTTTCCTGTGTGACTGGAGGAAAATGATGACAAAAATATTACCTGGGCCTTACAATGCTCTTAGAGTAGAGATGGGACAGGCAGGACTAGGGCTGAGCTTCCCAGATTCAGAGGAAGTATTTTGAATTCCTCTCCCTTTTTAAAAAGAACGTTGTACACAACAGAGCATGTTGCTCTTAGAAAATTTGCATTTGACCTTATTTTCTGCCCACTGGAAAATCCTATTAGAGTTTTCTTTGGGAAGTAAAGGACAAGCCTGTCCCTAGGATTTGGTGAGCCACACAAATCAAAAGGGCAAGGAGGATTATTCAGCAAAGGAACTTTGAACTATGGAATTGCATAAACAGTTCATGCTGCCTCAGAATGCTATCTTTCTTTGAAGGATACTGCATCTTAAGAATGTACTTTTAGAAAGAGGTCACAATTTGTTGATAACCCAAATTTCATAAAATCAAAACATCATTTACATAGTGGGCTTTAGGACTTTCCAGCCCCATATGGAATTTTTCCAAGCATCTCATATTAGTCCAGTCTTTTTAAAATGAACCTATCCTGAAAATAGTCAGAAAACCTGAAGAAAATGCTCAAGGTAAAAAGAAATGCAAATATTTAAAATGATACAATTCTTGGACTGACAAAGATTTTTAAAAAATAAGTATAGGTTATGGTGTGGAATAAAAGTAAGGTTAGAGTATAAAATCTGACACTATGTTTGGATAACAATTTGTATAAGTGCATTAAAAGCCCTAAAAATCAATTATTTTAAAATCTTTCCTTTACTCATTTAATACATTTTTAAAAGTAAGTCAAAGGACTAAAGATTACCTACAGAGATGTTTATCACAGCTCTTAATTTTACTTTGTGCCTTTGAGCATTAAGATAGTTCATCTATTTTTAAAACTTTAAACAAATACACACAAATGGAGAATTCATAAATGGCATATCATGTTCTTTTAAATTTACTACATAGATCTAGATTTACCAATATGAAGGTATAACACAGAATATTTTTGATTAAAAAAAAAGTCATAAAAGAAATGTGTGTTGAATAGGTTTTGAAAAAAAGCACAATTTACATATTTTATATATATATCTATATATATGTAGAAAATTCTGCAGGGGTGTACAAAAATGTAGTAGCAGTAGTAGTAATTGTCTAAAAGTGCTAAACTTCAGGAGATTCAGTGTCTATTTTCCTTTTTAATTATCATCTGTTTTCTTCTTTTAATTAAATAGAACATGCAATTAAAATTTCCCCAAAACTTAAACTACAGAACATAGTAGCACACTAATTCATAGTCTGGTAACATGGCTTAACCTAAATATACATTTTATAAGATCAAAGCACATGGGTCTAAATAATTTCTTAATTATGAAAAAAGTGAGTCATCATTGGGTAAATGTGAGAAAATGTGTGCATTTATCTGTCTTCCTGAAAACATTATGAGGCTTAATTTATATTCTTTAGGCTCCCATGGCTACTCTTTCTAATTTCCTATTACCATTAAAATGCTACATTAGACCTTTTCTTCTGATAGAGAAATGATTACTTTCACAAGAATTCATTTTATTTCTCATGACATGTGATTTGCAGAGAAGTATTACTTATAGTTATAGTTATGTTTGAGAAGCTCATTGTACTCATCTTCATATTTCACAATTACCCAAATAACACAAGCCCCCCTACCTTGGACCTCTATGCCCTATCTCATCAACTAATAAAGATGCTCTTCTCATTTGACAGTTTGGGCTTTAGATACGTGCACAAAAGAGTAGCCATTCCATGAAAACCGTTATCTCACCTTCTTTTTATTTTTGTCTTCCTCTCTGTAGAAGACTTTCATGCATTTTTAGTATTTGTTTGGTCATGAAGATGAAATAAAAGGAGCTGGAAAGTTCATTTACTCCACCCCTTTGCATTTAGAGAATACCAGGGAAGAAGACCTTTGACAAAACTGTATATGGTGTGCCTATGGTACATCCAATCTCCTTTTTTCCTAATGCAGTCATTTTATCTGCTCCAGTCATCAAATGTTCACAATCCAAAACAGTGGAGGAGAGTACCTCCTCACATGTATCTTTTTAGTAGGAAGGAAAACTTTTCCCAGGAGACTTTCAGCAGACTATATACCTCCGTTGCCATCAGTCAGTATTGGGCCACATGTGTGTGCCCTAGCTGCAAGTGAGATTGGGAAAGCAAGCTTATGGCCTCTCTTGCCTCCAGAGTTTGAGGTGTGATTTCCCAAAAGTGATAGAAATAACTGCTATGTAGGCAACTAACAATATCTTCTGTACTTCCTCAGTACATCTCAACCCCAACCCCAGCTCTGTCTGCAGCATGAGTTGCTCCATTTTCAGTACTTTTTTCAATACTGCAACCTCATATGATTGTAAATATCTATTTTTTTGTTTGCCCCTCTTCTAAACTATCAGTAGCTTGTGGGTAGAGATCCTGCTGTCTCCATCTAAATATTCTCAGCGCCTAGTTAGATTCATAGTAAATGAGTACTGAATACATGAATAATTTTAGTTGGTGTCATTTTCCCTAAATGACCCTTTTAAAATAAGAAAGAAAAAATTATGATGGAAAATATATTTTAAAATAAAAATAGAAGTTTTAGATAATCAAAATTGTAGCCCTTGAAGAACCCTTAGTTGTTAAAATACAGCATAAGAAATAGGAAATCTTGTATCACTGCTGAAAGAGACAAAGCTTCAACATCTACTTCATATTTCACTAAGTATTGAGATGAGAAAAAATATGTAAATTTTGATACCCCCTGGGAGACTGGGTGAGGATGATACAGGATTTAGAGAACAGAGTTTGCAAGGAAATGTCGATAAATTAGGCTTTTTCTTTTCCATTTATGAAGGAAACATGTCAAACGTTTTGCCTACCTTAACAATGTAGTATATGAAATAACCCTGCTGACTCATTTCAGTGGACTTTAGAGAAAGGATAGGTAAAAAGGGAAATAGAACATTTATACTGAAGTTTCAGAAAAGAATATAAATTTCAAAGCATACCCAATGATAATAAAAACTAGAGTCAACCATGTTGAAAATATCAGCTTTATTCCAATGAAAAATATGTCCTTTTTCTCTTCCTAAATTAAAGACAGGATTTTTATACTAGTATTTTTTTTTCCTCTGGGTCAAGAAGTAGTTCCAACCAGGTCTATGCTGAGTGCTTTACAATTTTCCATATCACTGCCTGAAAAACACAAGAAGTCTACAAGTATTTAAATGATCAAGGAAAAGAAATTACTTTCTCCTTGAAAATTAAATGTCAAATTGAATTTAAGATGTTTACAGAGGTACTTTTCATTTGTTCATTATGATAGAAATGATAACTTAGCATAGCGTCTTCCTGGAGATATTGTACTTTAAATTTTCAGTGTTGTCCTGGTTTTATGTAAGATGTTTTTGTAAGTCGGAATTGCCATTTATGGTCCCCAAAACACTTGATGTGCAATAAGGCATAGAGTAATTGCAAATTTAGTAGCCAATAGAAAACATACAAATATACAATTAATAAGTATTTTCTCATAATAGAAAGACTTCACATTTTTGTACTTTCTCATTTCATGAGCATAAAAGCACGTGCACACACATACATTTCTCATTTCATCTGTGTCATTTCTTTGAGCATTTATAGTGTTTTTCATAAAACTCTGTCTCTTGCTTCATATGATTATTGCAGGCTTTAGTCCCGTGAAAATGTATTTTGGCTGTCCTTTGACACCAAGGAGAGGAAATGGCATTTTATTTGAAAGTAGATAGTGTTGAAACTAATAGAAAAGCAGCTTAAGGGAAAGGAGCCTTGAAATGAATGGTAAAGTAGCTTGCGGCTTCCTTGTTTACTACTCATTTGATCAGAATTACAAATATTAAGTCTGGACTGTGATAGGAAACTTGGGGCTTGTCTTGGCTTCCTATTGCTGTTGTCACAAATTACCACAAACTGTGGCTTAAAGCAACACAATTTTATTATTTTACAGTTCTGGAGGTCAGAAGCCTAACATGTGTCTACAGGGTGCATTCCTTCCGGAAGCTCTAGGGAAGAATCTGTTTCCTTGCCTTTTCCAGCTTCTAGAGACCGCCTGCACTCCTGGGCAGGTAGCGCCTTCTTCACATCACTCCCAGCTCCATCATCACATCTACTTCTTTCCTCTCTGACCTCCTTCTTCTAAGGGCCTCTTCCAAGATAATCTCCCTCTCTCAAAATCTTTAATTTAATAACATCTGCACAGTCTCTTTTACTATGTAACATAACATATTCACAGGTTCCAGGGATTAGTACTTGGACATGTTTGGGGCTCAGGCAACCGACTACAGGGCTCTTATTCAACCACTTCAAGCTAAGCTGAAAATAAAATGACATGTATATGTGCACATATGTCATATGTCTGCAGTTGGAGTAATTAAGATTCTGAATTATTGATAATGTCTCAGCATGACCCTGGGAATTATTGATTAAAAATTATGTTATACCATTGAAATATGGACACTCTTCATTACTCAATGCCCTTCGAATTCAAGTTTCTGCAAAGTTTTCAGGATTGTTTTAACAAAAATAAAAGATACATGGATTATTATCTTGTATATAACCATGTTTATTTATCAATCAACCACCCATTTTGTTAAGGAGATATATTTCCTTGGCAAAATGAAGCTGCTAATATTTGACCATTTTTGACCTACATTTACCCCCAACCCCCCCCCAACGTTCATATCTGAACTATATAAGTGTATTCCTATTAAAGAGGGACTTAAAATGGTGGGTTATATTTTATCATACTCTTAAAAGGATAATATTCCTAAAGAAATTATGCATTTTTAAAAACTTATCATTGACATATTTACCATTACGTCAGTTACCATTGCACAACCAGCTATTGAAAATGTCTAATTTTCAGTGTAGTCTTTAAGAGGCTCTTGAGTATAATATTGAATTTCACTCAAGTTTGATTTTTAGTTTCCATGGATGCTTTAATTTTATACAGTGTAATCGTTACTATTCAGGGTATTTTATTTTAACCATGGGAAAACTTAGTTTTATTTTGGTAATTAACTAAATAAACCTATTTATCATTCTAGTAATAAAGCCCAGAATACTGGTATTGCATTATTTTTTCTTCTTTTTGTGCTCTTACTTTCCAAAAATAATGTACAATTATTTTCAGAAATTTTTATTTTTTACATTGAAGTCACCTTGGTGCAAATATTAAGTCTCAGATGGTGCCCCACCCTCCAGGAGCTCCTCACCCAGTGGGTATCATAGATAAGAGTGAAGTGTAATAAGAACATTTTGGTATTTGGAGTTGAGCATTATGAAACCACTGAATAGTTGAAGAAGTTCATTGGGGAAGTTTTCATTAAAGCAAATACAATAATGCCTATAATTTTCTTGATGGGAAAGGGCATTCCAAGCAAAAGAATAAAACATAAAGATTCCTGTATAGAGAGTTAAGTATGTGTGTGTGTTGAATGGTGAAATGACAATAAGAGAAATTCTTGGAAAAGAAATCCTATAAGCCACACTATGAAAAGCAATGTAAATGACATTCTGAGGACTTATTCTTCATTTACATATGTACATTTTATGGAGTAGGGGAATGTAAAGCAAAAGAATATACTTCCTGACACATGATATATGAAATTGTTCTTTTAATTTGACATGAGCTTTTACCAAAATTTGAAGTTGAATTAGTAATACTTTCCATAGGTTTCTGCAATACTTTCTATAATACTGTTCTCCTAGTAATAAATTCATTGTCTGTTTCATGAGAAAGTAAAGGAAATATAACCATAGTTCTCTTTTAGCAATTATGAATGGTATGTAATTAACCATCCTATATTTAAGCTAGAAATGAGATATAGAGACAATAAATAGCTATTGCAAATATCAAGTAAGCTCTGAAAACATATTTTCAGCAGTTCCTTAATACTTAGATTGTCCAGGTTGGTTTTTTTTGTTGTTGTTGTTCTTTGTTTTTTTAATTATTCTTTTACTTAGCTAGTATCAACATGTGACTTCTCAGGTATTTGCTGTTACATGGGTACTAGCACTCCTTCACCTTTCATTTGTAATCAGCTACCAGAGTTCATTATTTCTTTTTTCTTTAAATTTCCCTGTAGTGACCTGTTTGCATTTAGTAGGCAGACAATCAGTTTGTTGGTAAACAACTTACTCACTAGTATTTAACTAGCAAGTCCTCTTCGGAGGAAAATGGCATATTGATAGATATTACTTATTGTATATGATTTGATAATCCCTGTTTTTTTGAACAGACCAAGAAATTAGTTCATTTTGATATTAAAATGAGAAAATGTAAATTAGGCATCTGTGGCAACTTATGAGTATAAAATCTTTTATCTGAGGCCATCTATTTGAAATTTCAATAATGTCCATTATTGATTTATGTTAAAATAAATAATTTGATGTTTTCATAGAAGTATAAAAAGATTTCCATACTAAGTTTTTCTCATGCCAGGATGAATCCAAACTCAGTAAACTGCATAGGCTGTGGTTGTCCTAATCTTTTCATGTCTTTGGATTGCAAAAGTCTATTTTTCAAAAAAGCCTATTACTATAAAAAAATGACATGAAACTAGCTTTTGATCTTCTTCCTTCGAGATGGGATCAGAACTGTCTCCATATGCTCATAAGCTTCTTATTTTAATTACAGTGTCTATTACATTTCCTACAATAGGACCATGTTTAAAATAAGATTAGTTTGACTATCTCAGAAGTGTGGGATGAAGCATTAAATAGGATAAATGGGAAACACACCCAGGCACACGCAAAACATATTTAGTTTCTTATTCAAAGACCTCAACACAGTGGATATATTTTTAAAATAATCACTTGAAATATTGAAATTTCATTCATTTGAATCCTATCATCAATGCTTCTAAAGATTGACCTTGAAACAGAATATATGTTTG
This sequence comes from Cabassous unicinctus, assembly GCA_029593785.1. NCBI lineage: Eukaryota > Metazoa > Chordata > Mammalia > Cingulata > Chlamyphoridae > Cabassous > Cabassous unicinctus. The sequence continues at coordinate 26,420 of JAQZBX010014007.1, read as the reverse complement.
AAAAATAAATAGGTTGGTCGTAGCAAGCTATTCTTAACTGCTATCCCAGAGGGATAACATAAAACTGTCCCCAAAAGTGCAACAATGAAAATTGGCTTTAAAGTTTGGGGCTTGCTTAGCAAGCTGATAACAGAGGCTCATTAGGTAAATCCCCTTAAATCCATCTTACTCCTGAAAAATATAAAGGTTATTTTTTAATCATTATGGATTTGTGTACATATATCTATATGTATGTGAAAACATTTTGAGGGTAAATGGTTTGCATATATTTCTGAGGGATTTTCTGTATCTATGACTCAATGTAGGTGAACATTTGGACACTAAAACAAAGTCAAATGAACAAAACACTGACCTGTCAAATGTGTACTTTTTACCTTACCTGGATCCTCATTTCTTTTATAAAGTAATCCTTGTAGGAATTGAATTTCTATTTGATTCTTTTTCCAATTCCCCATAACAATTATTCTAAATCTTTGCTATAATAGATCTTTGCCTTTTCCTCTTCATCTGTTCTACCTCCCTCCCTCAATATCTCTCTCTTATAAATCTCTCTCCCTCTCTCTCTCCCTCCCTCTCTCTCTCTCTCTCTCTCTCTCTCTCACACACACACACACACATACACACACACACACACACACACATTAATTTCATCAACATCTATACCTAAAGTTTTTCACTATCTTTTTACAGACTCAGTTTTGTGTTTCGGTTTTAATTTTCTCCTGAATTTCAGATTTATATAGTTAACTGCCTATTGGATATTTCTTCTTAAAAGTCTCTTAGCTCATGAACATGTCCCAGCCCATACTCATAGTTGAAAAAGTCATATATTTGGGGTCAGAGATTTCAATTTAAGACTGTCATTGAATGAAATGGTGAGCAAGACATTTGGCTGCTGTTTGCTCACCAAATACTGTGTTGAAATTCCATTCAACCAATACTCTTCTCCATGCAACCCCCTTTGTGTGAGTATATTTCTGTATGTATAATTACAGAATGTTATGTTGGGGGAGGGTAGCTCGAGGGGGAAGAGGGACTATATGCCATATTTTATCAAACCTAAGATATCATTCAGTATAAGATACAGCATTGTTTTTATATTCCTAGAAAAAATGCCAATTAAGCTATGGCTTAATGCTTTCATATTAATTAAAATTTTTGATACTAATTGAAAGTATGAAATTTATACCTATTTAGTGACGGATTTCTTTTATCATGAATCACTCTTGTATATATATTATCAAAAAAATAAATGAAATCAAATGTATAAGGTATTCCTAAAATTTCTTCACATTCACAGGCTGTCAGTTATAAGACATATTCTGATTTCAGGCATGTTAAATTGCATAAATGCAATGTCATTTTTACATGAATGTGATATTTTATCAAATGGATGCACAGAGTATAATTTAAGTATATTGCAAAAAACCAACATCAGAATAGTATACTAGTACTTGAGAAAAGGCTACAGGTCCTAAATATTCTGAAATAATTAAAGGAAAGTAACTGACTTTTTAAACACAGACCACTGTAGATAGCCCAAGTTAGAGCAAAGCTGTATGGAAGTTTACTAGCGTTTTTGCCTTCCTGAAGCAGAAGCTGTTACCTGGGATGTCATGAGAGAAAAAGGGATGAAAATACCATGATCTTGGGTGTCCAACTGATGTTGAGATGTGAACCTCCAGTATCAGGATATTGTTTTCCTAGACAGATGATTAAGAATTAAATACTTGGAAATTGAGTTATAATTAGAATATTTAACCCTTATTACTGATTTTTCTTTCTTTCAGAATAGAGAACTAAAATTTGTATGCTTGAGCTTCTGCTTTAGATCCACATTTATAAAACTTTCTTGCTGGGATATCTGTATGCCTTATCTGATATTATAAAGCCCCTAGTCATAAACACAAATAGAATTCTTAACTATTTCCAGAACACATTGCATGAGTCTACAACAAAGTCAAGTGTATCAAAATTCTATGCTTGAACCAAGCAGCTAAAATTAAGAAAAATAATTGGTTTAGCTTTGCTGCTAAGCAGCAAATGTGGTTCATATTCATGTACCTTTTATGTATTGCTTTCTCACATTTCATCTTTGTACTGCTCTTGTGTTCATGTTCAGATCATTCATATTTTATTTTGAATCATTTTCATTTTCAGATCAGCAGTTGTGTGATCCTGGTGAATTTCTTTGCCACGATCACGTGACTTGTATCTCCCAGAGCTGGCTGTGTGATGGGGACCCTGACTGCCCTGATGATTCAGACGAATCTATAGATACCTGTGAGTAGAAAGGTTCTCATCATTCGGATTTACCTTACATGTGAAACTAAATGTCAGTTGTTTTCACAGATGACTGCTGTTCTGGTTGATTTTCTTTCCCAAATAGGGTAAGAAACTTGAAATATTTTGTTTGTTTCCTTTAAAATATGTGAATGGGAACGTAAAATGCAGTTCTATAGTGTTAATTACTTTAATAAGGGAAGAAAATTCAAAGTTAATTATTTCATGTGATTGTGTTAATACTAAAAAAAAAGAAGACTTGAAGAGAAGAAAATTCCTTTTAACTCATAGCATTAAAAGAGTATAAAAGATCCTCTTCAATAATTTATTTCATACATTTTGAGATAGGAGGAACAGATAGAGGGAACATAAAGAAATCAAACTTTAGCTCCCATATTATTTCTGTTAATGTATTACGGCGCTACACAAATAAATGAACATGTTTTCTTTGGAACCTGAATGAGAGAAACCTTATCTATCTCTCCATACCTTGGAGGCCTTGGCCTTTGTAATACCAGATTCAGAAGCCCTCAGTATACATGAATCCAACCATAGTTGTATCATTATATTTTACGTGGGGTCTACTGAGGACTGTACCCTATTAAAGATGATACCATAACAAAATTTTCAATAATAATATGGCCAGAGCTAAATTTGTCCTACTCTTAAAAAATATCCATTATCATAAAGAGTACGAACATTCCACTAAATTTTGATATTGATCTTCCTAGCACTTCTAATAGCAATCAGTACTCTTCGTGCAATGAGGTATGCTGGTATATCAATATCATCCAAAAAGCAATGACAGAGTTCTATGAGGTCAATTGAAAGAATAAATCCATCATCCTTATTGCTCAATATTATAAGATAACAATTATTGGTTACATTTTCCATTTTCATCTCATTGTTTACAAGTCTTGTAGAGAAGATCAATGTGAATTTTGATGAAACTCTTGCTGTTAGAAAACAAAAGCAATACTTATTAATTTTCTTTTGTTTGCTGGTCTTTATAAAGTTTCTCTAACTGTGAGTTCTTGAATATTTGCAAAAATTTCTTCTCTTTTCTTTAATTTGAACAAAGTTACTTCTCCCAAAGGGGAAGGCTGATTGCTATATTCCTACTTTTCACCAATTTAATTCTGAAAACATTTACTAGACTCCTTATAAGACAGATAAGGTTCAAGGCATGATAACAATAACAACAAAAGGTGCATAAGAAAAAATTCTAATGGATAGATAAAATGTGATACAATCATATAATAGAATATTATTTACAATAAAAAGGAATGAAGTACCGATTCATGCTCAACGTGGATGAACTTTGAAAACCTTAGGCTAAGGGGAAGAAGCCAGTAGCAAAAGGCCACACATTTTATGATTCCATTCATACGAAGCATGCAGAATAGGCAAATCTCTAAACACAGAAAGTAGATTAGTGGTTTCTAGGACCTGCAGGGCCACTGGGGTTAGGAATTGGAGAACGATTGTTAATGGGAATGGAGTTTCTTTGGGGAATGATGAAAATGTTTAAGATTAGATTGTGGTGGTGATTGAACAACTCAGTGAATATACTAACAAAAAAAATTGAAGTATATACTTTAAAATAAAAAATCGAATTGTATACTGTTTTAAAAAGGGAAAAATATTAAATAGTATGCACATGGGTGCAGATATTTATAGTAAGGTGAAAAGACAAATCAATAATAAATGCTCTGATCAAAATGATATATGTATGTACATATACATATATATGAATACATTTGTTTATGTAATAGGTCATATTTTAATGTATTAATTCTTTTTAAGCTGTAGCCCTCCCCTATTCAAGTGCCATCAAGGAGTTCTTTCCTCATTAGCCCCAAGGAAAGGCTGTCATAGCAAAACTAAAGGATAAAGAATCAATTTCTTGAATTTTCTTGGTGGAGTCTTGCATTCTACCCTGTTCCTTACATCAAATCCATGACGAGAAAAAATGACAGACATATGAGATCGATTTATGTAATCCATCTGGAGGTAAAGGCTACATTGGGGGTGAGGGGTGCTACAGAACTGTAGCCTGGCATGATGCAAAATCAACAGATAAGAAATGGCTACATGGTATGTCCAGGCAGGTATTCCCTTCCTGCTGGCATAGAAATAGAGGACAATTATATCCCCTCTATGCTCTAAAGGGAGCTCAATTGGGATATTAGACCGGAGAGGTTTTGTGCTCAAGAGAAAGAGCAGAGACCTGTGTGGAACAATAACTGGAGCCCAGACAGGAAAGAGACCTCTCAGAATGCGAAAGTGGGTAGATGACAAAGATTGTCTACCACCTACCTCAGCCTACCCACATGTGCCTCTGGGAAATCGACAGCAGATCTATACCAGTGACCAGATCTGTGTGGGATAGCCAGCACCCACTTTACCTGATTGGACTTCTGATTGGACTTGTGCCTCTGCTGGATGGTTGTTTAATATTTTGAATATTCACCCTACCCAGAAGGTGGGCACAACCCTGGGCTTAGGAGAAAGGGTGTATCCCTCAATTCATGGAGATTAGAAGTGCTGTTAGCAGACTGAGTCCTTAAATTAGTAATTACATACCACCTCAAGATATTTTTGGTAATTTCTAATTATATATTTCTTTTCCTTTCTGGCAAAATTTGATGGATTCGATTAAAAATGTTTCTTCATTTTGGCCATTCTTATTTTATCCTCTAATACCAAAATTTTTCATTATCCTTAAAGGCAGCACTAACACTGTACTTATATGAATGTAGTCACATAACAAGGGCAGAGGAATAGCTCTTTTTCTACCTGGGAGTTTAATCTAGGAAAAATATTTGAATCCACATCATTTAATTATTCTGTTCCAGATAAACGGTTTCAGTCAGTAACAACTGAAATCTGAATGGGCATAGAAAAAAGCTTTTTGAAAAAATCAGACTCTTTCCGATATAAATTTCTCAATCCAGATGTTCACAATTACCATTTTCCCTAATCACAGGGCTTTGTAATATGTTGTCTTATGATATTCTTATGCAGTCATCACTGATCTACATAAAATAATTGCATAATTTTATAATTATATCAATATATACATTCAATATGAAAGATAAATACTAGAAATAGAAAACCTTGAAGATTGATTCTTTGAAAGGGTAATTTTGTGTTTAGTGTATGAACTAAGACATGTTATCATCTTTGATTGGAAGACAAAGTATGGTATATCTATAAAATATTAGATAAAAACATCTGATTCCATATGCTTATTTCCTTAAATCCGTTTAGCCTTTAAAATGATGGGAAGACCAGTCTTTCATAGAATTTCATTATGACATTGTAAGGGCTATGAAGTGACACAATTTTAACAGCATTTAAATGGATATTGTTGAGAAAGTATAAAAGGTTTACTTGTGAAACAATGGTGACAGAAATGTTTTAAAAAGATATACATACAGAAAAACAAGAAATCATGGAAATTAAATTAAATTAGTTATATGGGGGATCTAAGAGGTTAATGTACATATGTTTTCCTTCTCTTCTATGTTTGTTTAGGCCCATGCTCTGTGGGGTACTTTCTAATTTCCATGAGGCAGGATTTAGATTTCACTGACAACAGCAACACTTTTGGGAAAACTGATGTGTGATGTTGATTAACCATGAAGCTGATTTCATGTTGGGATGCATTATCTAAAATATGAAATTGGAATAAGTTAATAATTAATGTCCTTACCATTGGATATGAGAAATGATTCTTCAGCCTTGAATTAAAAATGGAAGTCTTTATTTTTGCACATTATTTGAAATAATTTTTCATGTGTCTAAATAATGACACTATCTTTAGGTCCTATGAGGTAATGACAGTAGAAAGCCCGGAAAATCTCTATCTTTCCTCTCAGAGCCTTCAATCCAATGTTGTAAATCTGGTATAGTTTGCTTGAGGAGAATTAAAGTGAATAGTAGAGATCTTTGTGGAGTGAAAGATTGGTACCACCTGTGGCAGGGCAGTCTTCTTGAAAGACACTTTCATTCTGAGGTATTCAAATTTAATTCCTTCTAGGATTTTCTGACTGCTAAGTGACACTTCCTTTCCAGCAATCAGCTCCAGCTGATATGTATGCTACTTTCTGGGAATCTGATGCTATTATAGTTAAAACTAGATTCTTCTTTTGTAAATCAGAAAGGTGCTAGCTATGCTATTTCTTTTTCTCCACTGACCAAGAGTTCTTCATTTACAGGCCATATTTTGAATATAATGACTCACTGGTCAACAAAGGAGAATAAGAACTATCTTAGGGGAATGTAATATTTGCAACCTGAATAGCTGTTAGTATCATTTGCTCTTAGACTCTACTCTCTCCTGTCCTTCTGCAGGGGTCAGCAATTTTTTTTCTGTAAAGGGCAAAATAGTAAGCATTTTAGGATTTGTGTGTATATTATTCTTTGAGTTTGTTTGCTTGTGTTTTTTTTTTTTAACCACCCTTTAAAAATGGGGGAAAAAACATTTGCAACTTATAGTATAAAAAGCAGGCTGCAGACCAGATTTGGGTATTGTTTATCATACCCTCTTGTAGGGTCATAGCTGTACCATATCCGCTGTGCAGTTGGGAACGTAGGTTTGGGCCCAGACCCTGCTGCCAGGTGGAGCTGCACAAAGCAATTGCCACCAGTTCTTTTCCTAAGAAGGGTGCTAGGAATCAGTTTAATTTACCAGAAACACAAATTCAAGTGTTAACAGTTTTTAATGATTAGATGTGTTAAGCTGCAAACATTATGACAAAGTTGGTATAGGGATTATTTGGGACCAGGTGGCATTATAGGACCATTTCCACAAGCATCATGTTGACTAATTGACTAAAATTCAAATGTGTGGATGAAAATCTGCTACTCTAATTGATCAAGTGAATAATATTATTTAAATGCCACTGCAGCCCTGCAACCTAGATGTTATCATCTGATTTTAAGAGATGGGGAAATTGAGTTTACTATCACAGTGACATGCTGAGGCCATGTTTTATGAAAACAGGATTCAAACCTTCTGTTTTACGTGAAAAAGAATGTCAAGTTCCCTCTTAAATAGGAAGCTAGCCCCCTACCCCGGTCCATACTTCTTTAAGGTGACTTATTATGAAAACAGAGTATATATTTCTTTGAAATCATCCTCCTGTTTGGAACTACTGGTGTAAAAGGAAGGATACAACTCCTAAGAGGACCCCCCCAGGGCAGCTCATTTTAAAATATAGGGTCATTTGAAACCTAGGGAAGACCATCCCAACAGGATTGTTTCACAGTGGCTTTGGGACTGATCAGTTCTAATTGAACAAGGCGGTAAAAATAACAAGTCTCCTGGGTAATAGGAACAGAAGCTTTTATTCAAAATGTAAATGGCTCTAAGTCAGGGTTAGATGTGACTCTGCATGAATTGACCATTGCTTCTATTACACATTCCCTTTGCTGCAGAAATTTAAACTTTATTTAGATAGTAGAATGTTAATGAACTTCTTATTCATACAATGACCTTTCCCCTAGGATATAAGGTCCGATCCTTTTATAATTTCCTTCTAAACTTTCTTTCTTTGACAGAGGTCAAAGAAATAAAATGGAATTCAGGTGGGAGGCTATTAGCAAATAGATACTTGTCCTTTAAAAATATACAGTAGAATAGGGCACTGAAAGTAGACTCTAGGAACAGTAAAATGGATGGAAGTATGGTCTTTGTTTCTAAGGAATAGTGATTTAGAGGTCACTTTGCAATGAACTAATATATGAGTAACACAAAGCTAAGCTTTTATTAGGTAGAGAAGCTGAAATGATCCTACCGATTAAAGGGAAAGCATATGAGACCCAGGAGGACAGTTTATGTCTCTTTCAATTCTTTTGTTTTGTTCTTCATTTTATTCTGAGGCTCCACTCTTTTGTAGCACATAGGCCAAAAACATTGACCTTGTCTTTAACCAAAAAAAAAAAGGAGGAAAGAAAATAAAAACACACACTTAGGAAACCACTAACTGGTTAGCACGAAGAGGTGGCAGAGGGTGGGGAAGAGTGTAACTGTGAACTGAACAGGCCTGTCTAATGTTGGTTCATTGCCTTAGCACAGTGGGGCTGGAGGAAGGGCTAACATTTCTTGTGACTCTGCCCGACAGTGCGGTAACGGGGTCTCTGTCATTTTAAGAAAGGCTGATTGAAGGCATAGGTGATAGAATTGAATGCACTACAATTCCCACAGGCAGAGCAAGATGAAGAATGAAAAGAAACCTTGCTTTTGCATTCCAGATGTTACTGCTTTTTGGCCTTTGGGTCCAAGATCACAGGTCACAGAATAAAAAGGGACTCATGTCCCTCAGCCTGGACTGGAAACTATAGGAGATGAAAACTTTAAAATGGTGTAAAATAAAGGGGGCAAAGTAAAATAGATGAATTCTAGAGACAAATCTGGTAAAGTCTCCTTGGCTTAAGGGATGATGTACTGTAAACAAATGCTCTACAGGGACAAAGCTGAAGGCTGAGCAAGGAGTCGCCTCAGAAACTATTCAATCCATCATTTATCCACAACTAATCTAGCATTTGGGGTTGGGTATAAAGGCTTCTTACTTTCCATGGGTGAGCACATTTCTTCCCAGAGGACGTTTTATTCTTTATAGTCAGTGTATAAAATTTACATTTGACTTTCACTCAGAAGTGCTTCGAAAATGACATATTTTTCTAAATGAAGCAATAAAGGAGGCTGTGTTCTGAGAACTTATTTTTAATGGCAGTCTTTTCCTTTCTTTCTCCCTTCCCCCCATGTCTTCCCTCACCTCTTCCTGTAAACAGGACTAGCTGCCTATGGAATTTTTAGTTTGGACAACAACAACAGAATCATATGAGTTACAATATTACCAGTGTTCAAGTTCAAGGAGTAGAATGGACTTCAGGTTGGATTTTTTAATTAAACTTCAAAATATTAGCTTTCCTAATTTTCAGGGAAGGAGAAAAAATTGATCACAGGGGGAAGAAGGTCACATGAATATGGGCAAAAACAGGGCATTTGTGGGAGGATACCCCTTCAAAGAATGTGATTTATAGCAACCTATTTCTTTACTAAAGGAAGATTCCTTAGAAGGGACGTGTCTTCCCACGCTATTCAATAGTCAACATTGAAGGGTCACTACGTGTGCCATCATAATAAACAAAGTTCTATTTATTGAACACCTGCGATGTGATACATCTTTGAGGGGCTGAGTAATGGCCCCTCAAAGATGTCCATGTCCAATTCCCTGAAACCTGTGAATATTACTTTATATGGCGAAAGAGACTTTGCAGATGTAGTTAAGGATCTTCAGATGGGGAGATTATCCTGGATGATCTGACTGGGCTCAATGTAATCAAAAGAGTCCTTATAAAAAAGAAGGCAATGTGAAAATGGAACTAGAGAGAGATTTGAAGATGCTATGCTGCTTTGAAAATGGGGAAAGGGCCATGAGCCAGAGGCAAGGAATGCCGGCAAGGAATGCTGACAACTTCTAGAAACTGAAAGAGTCAAGGAACAGATTCTAGTCTAGAGTCTCCAGAGGAAACCAACCGTAGCAAGACCTTGACTTCAGCCCTGTAAAACTGATTTTGGACTTCTGGCTTCTAAAACTGTAAGAGAAAAAATTCATGTTGTTTTAAGTCATTAAATGTGTGGTAATTTATTACAGCAGCAATATAAAAGTAACACCATTACTAATTTCAAAATTAAAAAAAAAAACATTGAAGAGTCATATATAAGAAGGGAGATCCTTTGACTGAGTCAAGAGTACTCAGCAGCAAAAAAGAAAACCAACCAACCAACACTTTCCAACTCCTTCAACTGAGTTGCCAAAAGAAAATTAATATAATGTGCCTATCTCAGAATATAGCACACAGACATAAGCCTAACAATTTCAATCTTTCACAAATAGGCATTGTAGGAAAGGCTGTACATCTGTAGTATTTTATTACTTTTTGAGGCCGTTTCACATTAGAATCATTAAATATCTTTTGGTTCTTGGAATTATTTTTGAGAAAGATAGGCCAGGTACAGTGGCTATTAAAAAATGAGATATTTGAGGCCCATTAAGGTTGTTGTTTAGTTAAGAGTCTTTGAGCTAATAGGGTGACAAGGCTGGAATAACTTGGTTACCAAAAATGAATTACCACAAAATATTTTCTAGACCATAACAGACACCTTAAAACTGCACATGAAGAAGTTTGAGATAGAGGAGTCTTTTATGTTTCTAACTATTCTATTAGTTAAAAGACGAAAAGGAGTAAAATTAGGACGTTAAAAATTATGAGATATCCTTATGTTTTTCGATCTTGAAAACAGAAACCAATGGAAGAATGAGGCTATTAAGTTTGAACTTTGTGTCTCTTGAATTGTGGATATTTGCCATCCTCCCAATCTAATTTTGTTTTTTCATGTTGCTCTATGCATTGCCTCGTATGAAGCACAGAATTGCTGTCACTGAATATAGCTTCTATTCAAGTAACAAATAATCTAAGTCCCTCATTACATTGTTGGTATCCTCAAACACACTCTTTTCCACTCTCTGTATATACATATATTGTTCTGCACACCATGGGAAGACTATGCATTTTTGTCTGTTTGAGATTTAAAAGGTGAATAGGCAGGCACACAGTTAAAGATACAATTCAAGGCAATTTAGAGTAGTCTCATCCATTTCCAATTCTCTGTATAGATTATTTATATATGTATGTATGTATGTATGTGTGTGTATGCCTAATTTCAAAGTCAAATGCTCACTGGCAGTTTACTTGTATAGTCATCTTTTTTTAAGAATTCATAATGAATTACAGAATTATATACAATATACCTTAGGAAATTTATACGATTACTTTGTGACCCGCTTTCTTCAGATAAGGAAAAAGCTCCTTGAGACAGAGAGGGTTTATCATTTAGAATTCTTTCATCCAACTTGCCTTTTACAATTGTCTCCAGGTATTTTTTATATTCATTTAATTGGTTCACCAACGGAACAATTGAAAATAGCATTTCAGAAGGGAAAGTAGACCCTGAGGAATATGTTGCCATTTAATGTAAAAAATTCCTCCCAAAGTTGGTCATTATGTAAGGCGCTACTCTTTAGTGTCAGCAAGAGAAAATATTTGAGTCTTCTTTACAACTGCAAATATAGGAGAAAATGTTTGCAAGTGGAGAAACTTATAATATAGCCATCTCTGTTATGTTTGACAACTGTCAGGATTTCAGCCAAATGGAGTAGTGATGACTCTGCCTTCCCACGGGAACCTTTACACCTGTCATCTCAAGTGAAAAGATAAAGAATAAAGTGGTGTCTATATGTTCAGATTGAAATTGAGGTTAAAAAAATAAGAAAGAAAAATCCAAATCAATCCTAGTTGCAAAAAGCCTAACTATAATAGCATCCAAATCGAGGCAAAGCAGGTCAGATACATTCTTAAAATGCTAATCCAGAAGACAGTTTATAAATTCAATAAGATATCAGTAATACCTTCTCTACTACAGGGATGGGTATGTGCGTGTAAACAGCTGATTTTTTTTTAGGTAAGTAGACCTTTATAGATACCAATGTTGAATTGCTACATTCTGACTGGAATCAAATAGTAATTGAGATTATATTACCACTCCACTAGTTTTCTAATAATCTTTAAGTATTGCTTCCATTGGTGAATAAGACTATAAACATAGGATAAATTTGTTATTGTATTTGTATTAAACTTCCTGGGCTAGACTAGTATTTGACAGCATGGGAGAATTTATTTTTCTTCAAAAATAAATTTAATTTAACAGATCAGCTATTGGTTAGCTCTTGGCTCAAGGAACCACAGTGATTGAATTGACTCTCCAGGGTATATATACTTATATGACTCAGATTGGTTCCTATTTAAGATTTAATCCATGGAAAAATTGGGCCTGGGCATGCCACCATTAGGCACACCCTTTGTGATGAGGATTCATGCTGCCAGTTGCATGTTTAATTTTGTTTCAAGATAGATTTTTTATCCTAGTTAACATTCTCAATTTTAGTAACAACAGATTGATTGGTTGGGCATATGTAGTTGCCACGAACTGAGATAGGTTCAATATACAAAATCTCCAGATGAAAAAAGAAAAAGAAAAAAACTACAGTTCAGAGAGGTAAAGCAACTGGCCTAACAACACACAGTTAATAAACATCAGGACTATTTGGCTTGCACATTCTTTTGTGTTCCTCCCAACTTGCATGAATGTTTCCCAGTAATACCCTTCTGTATTGTTCTATATTGATTATTTCCCTCCATTTTCTAAAATAAGAACAACAACAAAAACCATAAAAACAGGCTCTGAAATAATAATTTTTAACTGAACTCCTAAATTTATAATAAAATAAAAGTGTATCCCCAGACTCACAATGGAAATTTCTTCTGTCTTTCCTGGGGAGTTGATGTGCACGTGCATGTGTCTGTGCACTTGTACGAACACGTACATAAACCCACTGTAATATTTTTCTAGACAAGAAAAATAATCTGTTCACTTGATATATGTGTGTCTATTTTTTCTGTGATAGCATGGGGAATGAGAGAATATGATCAGTATGAAAAAGTAATATAAGTGTAAATTGCACTCAATTTGCTTAACTTCTAGAAAGACATCCTAATACGGCATGAATATCCATGCCAAAAACAATTAAATCACATTACACTTGCCAAATACTCTTTCAGGCTGACTTTAACTTGGATACTCACACTCTGGAAAACACTGTAGATCAATTATCTTTTCCTTTACTTTTCAGTAAGCCTAAAAGTAACTGTATATCAATCTCTTGGAAAATCTATAAATACTAATTTACATTTAACCCAAGGTCTTATTGTCAGGTTTTTGCCCCAAGCAGTACTTTTACAATTCTGCTGTTTTCACCAATGAGCAAGTCTGGGATGGAAATAAGGAAGGACCTTAAAGAGATACTTCCAGGCTCTGATAAAAATAATTCTGCGTAATACATTTACCTCTATCTTCCCACACGTTGAATGGCCCTTACAGAGTGAAAAGCTGATTTTGAATTTTGGACATATTTCCTCAGAACTATTTTAAATACAAATTGTCATGAAGTACTTTGTGCAACATCAGAGGAATAGTACCCCGTACATTTTGCTGCTATTGCATATTTTCTTAAAATATATTTAGAACTGCTGGGAAGTTATGCAAAAGACTGTTTTATATATTTCTTCAGAATAGGGACTATATCAACCATCTAATCACTCCCACACACTAAATGAATGGTGTGGTACTTTCTATAAATCTTTAATATTTAGCAAACTTATTAATCTGAAGTTTTAAATAAGCGGAATGTTGAATTTTCTAATTGATCAGTTCATTCAGAAATATTCACATCCAAAGATTAAGTAAATTTTGGCAAGGAATGGAACCTTGCAATCTGAACAGATTTTCATCAGGTCTAGTGGGAAAAAAGGCTTCACCTGATGTTTTATTCAATTTAAGATTTATTATCAGATTACTTTTGAGAGGGGTTTAGGTTTTACAAAATGTAAAGTATTTGCTTGATATAATAATAGGACTCTCCCTGTGGCAATTGGAAATAATTCTCTCCCATTTTCCTTACTGAATTCAGTAAAATGTTGTAATAGTGACACTTATGGCTTGGCTTAGCCCATGACCTTTTATGTAGACTTACTTTAGTAAAGGCTTGAAAGTATATATATTTATTTTTAAGTAATGAGAGTTTGTAATGAGATCAATATTGGTAAATTCCTAGGTCACTTTCACCAGGCTCCATTTTGCATGCTCTCTTGCTGTCCTAGTTGGGGCCATTTTTCTTTTCCCCACTAAATTATTAATTAGGTCAGAAGCTGGTATAATGTGGCCACTATTTATCAAAAAAATGGACAAAAGGTTATTTAGCTAGCAAAATACCTTTTTTTAGAAGGGTTAGAGAATAACTTCCTCCTCTCTGTCTGCCTGACTTAGGAATTTCCACAGTATATTTATGATAAAGGAATTAATATAACTTGAGGGACTAATATGTGCTGAGCACTCCCTTCATTCCTCTGTTAAATATTACATAAGTACCGTTTGTGTGCTTGCCACAGAGTTATGTGACTTGTGAAACAGATGTAAAAAGTTAAAACAAAACAGAACAAAAGGGACTACATTAACCATCTAATCACTCCCACACTCTAAATTAATGTTGTGGTACTTACTATAAATCTTATAAACAAACAAAAGCAGTCGTTATGGATCTTATGGTTAATTGAGGGTTTTCTGCTAAGTGCTTTACTCAATTATAATCCTCATGTAACTTTGAAGGTATAGTAATATGAGCATTAATGCTTAGCAAAGAGGGGAATGGATATAGCTTAGTGGCTGAGCACCTGCTTCCCATGTACGAGGTCCTGGTTTCAATCCCTGGTACCTCCTAAAAATAAATAAATAAAAAAATAGCTCAGTGAGGTAAACTACCTTACTCAAGGCCACCCTTCATAAACCACAGGGCTATGGTTTGAATTCAGAGCCCAAACTTCAAGTGGCCCAAGTCCTGCCACTCTACCCTCTAGGTACAAACACATTCATGAGTGCCATGTTAAAGTTCAAGATATGGAGAGAAAGTTACTTTCTTTCCAGATTAAAATATCTATCCCAAGGTTGGAACTAAATAAAGAAGGAAAATAGATCATTTAAAAGTAAGACTCTCTAGGGCTCTATAGATATTTCTTAATGAATATTTTTTTATTGTTGTTTGCCAGATATCTGCTGTATCACCATCAGCCTGTTTTCATTTAATACCCTATTTTTTTCCCAATTCTTTCTTCTCTGACTATTCGGTTATCTTACTCCTATTCAAAATTCTTCCATTTCTAGCCTACCATCTCCATCTTGTTATTCATCTAATGGTCCTCATGTTAAACCTGAGTCCTTGTCTTACATTTTTTAATATTTTCCTTTGCCTTGGTATACGATTGAAGTGTTAAATATTTCTTTCTTATTTTGGATCCAGTTTCTCCACCCCCTCCTTCTCTTCCTTCTATTTTACTTTAAATTCCTTAGTTCCAGTACCTATAATATTCATCTCATGATTACTTTCAGTGTATTTTTATTTTATTTTATTTTATTTTCATTTTAATGTTCTGTCTTATCCTTTACCTCCTTCATTCTAGTTCTGTTTCTTCTAACAAAGAAATCATATCTTCTTAACAACAAATGTGGTTTCAATAATATTCCAAGTTAATTGTCATCAGTAGGGGAAGAAAAAAATCTCAGGTATAGATAAAAGAAAAATAAAGAGAAATGAGTCTAGATTCCAAAGAGTTGTCTCAAAATCTAACTTGTTATAATCAAAGCAATTATAAAAACAAATATAACAAAATGTAAATAAAGAATTTTTTGTTACAGGAAATAAATGGTTCTTAAAATCTTTAATGTCAAAAGCAAAATAGATTAATGTATACATAGATTATATGTGTTTCGATAAATTATTCATAAATTTCAGTAAAAGAAATAATTGCATATTGTAAAGAGATTTATTTGCCATTCTCTATATAAAAAGCAAAAAAATAGAGATTTCAACATTTGACAGCATTAATTTTAGTTTGAAAACATTCTGATGAAGTATGATTGATTTTCAAATTATAATATTTTAATAACTATTTTTCTCTGACGTGTTTGTGGTTCTGTTACTTCACCTTGGAACCTAGTACTAGAGAAATCTGTTATAAAAACACTTATTACAGTAATGACATGTTTGGCCTTTAGGTACTATACAAAATGTTCAAAGTATTTAAAGAGTAGTTGAATTTTACCCTTTATTCCAGCAAAAATATGTTAAAGTGTAATAACTGTTTTTCTCCTCAGAATTACTCATTGTCATTTGAAAGCAGATGGTCTTTTAAAAAGAGATTACTCTTTTAAAAAAGCAGAGTTGTGATTTAAAACAAGTATTTAACAGTTTCATAAAGCATGCAATATGAAGCCATTTTAGTTGGCAAAAAGATACTTGAATATGAAAAGAGAAAAAGAATCAGTTATTCATAATATATAATGCTTAATCATGAAAGATTAAACATAATAACTTGCTCTTTGGACTCAACCAAAACACATTGTAGCCCTTGTAAAAAGACAGCTGATATGCATTTAAAATGAAAGGCAAGTAAACTACCTTTTTTAATTGTTTTAATTTTTTCATAATTATCCATGGATTTCTATTACAGAGGCATACTGTCACAAAAAGTCATTGAACTTTGGAATAACTAATGATATATTTCTCTTGAACTTGCTTTTGCTTCTGTACTTCGATAGAATGACATAACCAGATTTAAATTTGGCTAAATGGGATGTCATGTTTCCTGATGTCTAAGATTGACCACAGTCCCACCATTTGTGTATTGTTAAATCAGCCCCATAGGAACAGAAGTTAAATATCCAATTTAATTATAACTAGGATAAAAGAGCATTTATTTTATATTTTAGAGCATAGGCTTTACAGAAGAATTAGGAAAACTTGTTAGTGATTAGAAAAGGGAGCTATTAGACACAGCATGGCCTCTGCACAGTATATATGTCTGCAGTCACGCTCAACCCACTGTGTGGTAGTTTTTTCATGATAAAACTTCCACACAGGTGGTTCCTCCCTTATATCAATATATATCTGCATTTTTTAAGGAAATGGAAATAGGAAAATGTACACTGGATTCATAAATTATTATTCCAATACTCAGTAAGAAAATTCTGATTGCCAAAAATGTGGCTTGAGATCAAAGGCTCTATCCCAGTATTTACTATCCTTTATTGTTTTCCTTAGTTCATACTTTCTTCTTAATCTCTGCTCTTACAACATTGTCTAGTTATTTACAGGATCATTTCCTATGTTGAATTTATGATTTCCAAACCTTATGCAATATCGACAAAGTGAATACTAATGCTGAAAATGGAAGTTTTGAGAGGCTGAAATTTCTTATTTATTTATTTATCTTGGGATTTGGCATTAATAGAAAGAAAAAACATGCAATATGAATGACACATTAAATTACACCAGAAAGCTTTTTCAATAAAATATATTAGCCAAACATCCAAATAATTGAATTGTGGTACTTTGTGACTCATGAGCATCCGTGTACTCTGTAGAGAAGACTGAAAAGCCAGAATGTGGTGCTTTCACCATGATTCACTGCCTAGTTGGATGATGTTTGTAAGTGTATTCAACCTTCCAGAAATGTAATGAGATTAATTAATAAAACATTAAATTTTAAGCCTCAACAGAGGAGGGTAGGAGTGCTTTCTGGCTGGCATGCTGGGGTGGTTGTAGTTCTTCAGAACCTGCATGTATTCTGTGTGTCCATTGTCACTGCTTTCACATGCCATACTGGTTGGTAATATTCTGAAGATCACCTGTAGAGTGATCATAGAAAGAGGTGTCACAACCTGAGTGTCAATTTAGAATTTTCCATTCTGAAAATGTACAAAATAAATCGAAGATGGAGTAACAATGGAGATATTAGACATTACTAAAATCTTACCTGTAATTATCTGAAAAGCTAATGATACAGTAAAAATCAAAACTATATTTTATTTAAAATTTAGTTTTGCATAACGTCTGTCATGAATAAAGTATTACGAAAAACTTGAAGTACCTAAGGACTGTGTTTGAATAGGACCCCAGGGTTTTTGTGTATATGTATTTTCACTATAAACAGAGCACTGATAAAGTAGGAAAAAATATTTTTCAGTTTTTGTTTTAAAGTTTATTTTTTGTTAGTTTGTGAGTATTTTAGTGTTCAACTAGGCAAAGACAAACTAATACTCTACTCATCTAAATATGTATATGATTTAGGTCATTTTCATAATTTCTAAATATCCTTGAGGATATAATTCTCTTACTCTCCTATTTTCTACAGAAGTTTTCAGTTAAGATACTCCATCACTTTAAAAATAGGGAATGTTTCTAACCAAAACTCCTCAGGACCAATTAAGTGGAAATTTTATTCTTAATAGAGAAAATATATCAAAAGTAAAATATTATTTTAAAAAACATAAGCTCACTTATTAATAATTTTATACCAATTACAAGGTCTTAGAAAATTTAATTTTTTTCTTTTTAGAAGTAAATGTCAATTGAAAGGAAACTAGAAAAAATTTAGTTTTATTTTAAGTTTGGTTTACATAAATTTCTCTATTATTACCTTTAACATCTAATTATAATGCATCTAAAACTAGTATCCTTAGATTTTTTCCAGAGCCATTTCTTTGTCCAATGAATAAAATATGGAATTCATTGTTACTAAGGAACTCATTATCATGGATTGTAAAGTAATTTTTCATTATAAGACACAGTTAATGTGGAAAGATGTAAGATAGTACTCCTGGAGACTCAATTTTCAAAATATGTTTTTTTAAATGGACAACCACTTTGATCACTTTCTAATGGCAGTCCTTACTATATAAATGATATAAAATCTTGACTACTATTGTTCAAACTGGGTTGGAAACCACGGCCCCTGCTCACTTGTCACCTCCCCACTCTCACACCCTAATCAGCCCCTGGTGTACCTTTGCAGAATTCCCAGGGCACAGGAGAACACAGCTTGAAAACAACTGCTCTAAAGTGTATCTAAGATTAGAAGACTTATAAACAGGGTAATTAATTCTTTGGGGGAAACAAAAAACAAACAAAACAAACAAGATCACAGAATGTGTATTGTAGGCTTAATTCTATGCATTAATAGAAAGCATTTATTTTAATTAAATGAATCTCTACTGGTGTCTTTCACTGGTAATTTTTCATGATAAAACATACATGAAGATAAATGGAGAGTTTATCTCCAGAGACAAACTACACATCAATAAAAACGAGGTGATGATTCAAACTGTGTGTGTCCAAGCTATTAGCACCTAAAAAATGAATCTGAAGGAGCAGTGAGAGGATATTGTTAATGTGGAAAACGACTAGGCTTAAACCATTTCTTTATTCCTAACCTGAATTCTTTAATGGATCTTAGCCATTCAACTTCAAGGACTATAGTGTACTTGAAGCTATAATGTAGCTTATCAATGCTGGTTGTCTTCAATAAAAGGGAAAAATGAAGGGCATGGGAGTCCTTTTACTCTCTTCCAAGCAGAATGAACCTATTTGAGGC